>CAUJNA010003318.1:240000-250000 GCA_963377175.1 Effrenium voratum
GGCAGAGCCACCGGCTGTTTAAGGCAGGCCTCTACGATGTTATGTCATGTGGCAGGTGTTTGCTAGCCTCAGCAAGTAAGCAACAATGAAATGCGCCCCCGAAGGGCTGAGCAGGGAAGCGGTCCAACCAGGATCCTGCCACGGTCATTCCTGGGGTCAAGCCCTGCATGTAAGTTGCCAATGTTATTGTTGTGGATCAAAGAACCTCAAGTTATTGGTTCACTTCTCATATTATCTTTTCGTGGTGATACTTTGCATGGTAGTTATTGTGCCCTTGTGTGCTTGTTGGTGTTTGTGGCCTCAGTGCATTGGTTCTAGAGACAGTTGCGGTGGCTGCTGAAGTGTACAATGTGTTGTTTCTTGTGGTCGCTCTGGTGCCAAGAGTTCAGTCAGAACTCGAGACAGGTCCTTGGCTTTTCTCGCAAAGCATGCAGTTCCAAAGAGGTTCCTTGGACGCATGCGGGAGCAAGTTCTTTCATGAAGCAGGAGCCGCCAATGTACTGAAGCTGTTTTTTGCACATGTAGAAGGTTTTCCCCCTTGGCTTTGATGGCCTCCAGACTTGGCAGCTTCTGGATATTCCGGGGCTCTCCAGCGCTTGGGCTTAGGCGCGGGCAGCGCGCTGGAGGGCCAACCTGTGGAAGCTCTACCAGCGCGCCCGAGGGGCGGGAGATGTGATCAATCTCCCGGCGCTCATGGAGACGCCCCTCGGGCGAGGGGAGGAGGATCGGAGGGTCCTGCCTCCAGTGCTTAAGGTGCAAGGGAAAGAGTAGCAAATCAGTTGCAATCCTGGTTCCCTGATGGTTGGATGCTTTTTTTTTTTTGCCGCGTAAGGCGAACCTCCGAGTGGGCCCTTTTGCGGGCTTCCGCAGCAAAACCGATCAACTGAGAAATGGACAAGCAACAAGATGGTGCCACAGACCCGGCGGAAGGAACACTTGACGAGGCAACCTTCCATTTGTGGCCAAGGGATTTCATCCTACAAGCTGAACCCAGGACCAATGTGTTAGGGGCGCGGCTCATCAAGGCTTAACCTTTTTTTTTGGGGGTTATTCTTCGTGGCAGTTGCCCGAACAAATTGCCCATATACGGGTTGCTGGTCGATTGGGAAATGCCAGCTGGCGTATGTATTCTCATGGGGCACTAGCATGTGTAAGTGTATACATGAAAATCTAATCTAGATGGGTATGACCAGGCATTTGCGTGTGCGGCTTTCGGCCTGCCATGAAGATTCCTTTGATCCCAACCACCTCCGCGTTTCTTGGACCGACACCATAGGCTCATGCGCATCCACGGGGAGCAGGTGTTCGTAGACGGGCTCTTTAATGCAGACCCGCATCCAGGCGCGTGTCACCTGATGGCCATGGCCCGGCCGGCTTAGGGTCTGACCAAGATGGACAAATCACAAAAACCAGCAGCACATCTGTGATTCCTGAGTGACCGTGAGAGTGCTGGAACAGCCAGGATGCATTGCTGGCCGGATACCCGCAGTAAAGAGAACACCCTCTTGCCCTAGCAACAGCTTGTCAGTCCAACAAGACGCGCGTTGATCCTGCCAATCAGAAAGCTGATCGCTCTGGCGCGTACCGTTGGACCAGAAACGTTAGAGCGACAAGCAGTGCTGTCAACCGCGGCCTGGAAGGAAGCGAAAGGGAAGGAAAGGGAAGGGAAGGGAAGGGAAGGGAAGGAATGAGAAGAGGATCTGACAATGATGGATGCAGCGCAGGATGTGAACATGCGGGTCAATCTAAAGACACTCGCTGGGCTGCGCCCAGCGAGTCCAGCACAATGAAGTTGCGCGCATATCATTCCGGATGTAAGAAAACAAGGTCTATGTTTCCTTTGGGCCCTTTGTGGAGGATTCCAGCTGACCATTGTTTTTCGAAGGTTATTGTTCGCTTATTAGCTCGCCTCAACGGCCGGGTGTCAGGTTGTGCTTACCAATTTGGTGAGTCCTATGGTTGGAAAGCCTTCCAGTAACTCAGCGTTTACGCTGGGTCCTAAGGGGACTTCACCCTGCAGGCAACGTGATGCTCCTGAACGGCGACTCAAATGCCGTGGGGCTCATCGACTTCGGTCAGGTCAAGGCGCCAACTTCAGCCATCGTTCCCGGGTGACCGCGAACCCAAGGGTCTTTACCGGGAGGATTCCCCGAAAAAATGTCAGTTTGAAGCAGGTTTTTGTCATTTGCCCAGATCTTGGAACATGCATGGGGTTTGCCACTGGTCAGGTGTTTGCTTATACGATTGACTCTTCCCAGCTTGGTTGGAATGAAGACGGAGCAAATGCAGGCAAGCAGGTATGATGTATGAATGTCTTGGGCAGCTCGTGGGAAAGTGGGGGGTCGAAGGGTTGGTGTCACTGGTCTGGGACGAGTGAGGCCTGCTTGATGATGCAAGAGAGGGAGGGAGACAGAGACGGCAGACAGAGAGGGAGAGAGAGAGAGAGAGAGAGAGAGACAGTCATTGACTCCGCTTTGGCACAGGCTAGGGCCATTCTTGCCTGCCAGGAGCTTTCCGTTCAGTTCCGTATTCAGCTGGCGAAGCTGATCATTGCCCTTTCCCGCGGAGATGAGGCCGAAGTGGTCCGGCTCGACAAGGCAAGCGAACAGAAAGCCGGGGCCACGAGATGTTTGCCACGGTTGCTTTTCAGCGTTTCCTCTTCTTCTTATTATGGTTTTCCTTTTTTTTGTTTCTCTTGTGTGTGTGTGAGTATGGGCCGGCGGACGGGTGGGCGGGTGCGCGCGCGAAGTGCTTCCGTATCGTAGAGGAAGCTTCCAAAAAGAAACATTCCTGGATTGAAATGGAAGATCACAACATAGCAAAATCCCGGTGCCATCAGAATGAAAAGGCGAGTCCAGGCTTTGCGAACCTCAGTCGAATTCACGGCGAGTCTGGTTTGGGTGCCAAACCGGCGGCGTATAGCGGTTCAGTCCTGGTTGGACAGTGGGAGATTGAGGAAGCTAACTCAAGGACTCAAGGGCTCCGACCATGAATCGCTTGATGAATAAAGCTGCGCTAAGATGCCAACAATGGTTTGATGAGCTGTTGCGTTCCTTTTAGCAAGGCCATAATTCACATGGTTCAGCTTCCTGGATGCATGTTGGTTCAACAGATTGTCCTCACCTTGAGTTGCTTCGCTTTTGTAGCAGTGGGTTATTTGAAGCCAAACCGCTTCTATCAAGGAAGGCCCGGCAGACGACTCAACCAGTTTGTGGACCGCTGGGTGTCTCTTTCAATGTCTTAAATCAATCTAGCAGCAAGGATACTGAGAGCTCCCCGCTCTCTCACGAAGGGCCACCAAAGAGGTCCAATCATTCTGATCCATTCCAATCCCAAAACTAATTTCCACTTCCAGGGCTCCATGGCTTGCGGGAATGCAAGCTGGGCACCAGCAATTGCCTGAACTGTTCAGCCTCATCTGCCGTTGGTTCGTGCAAGCCGAGGCGCGAAATGGAGTGAATAATGACACAATTTAGCACATTCGCTCAAGAATATGAGCGTCTCTTCAAAAGGGAATATTTTCCCGAAGTCCTCGGGGCAGATTCCAGGATTTTGTTTGGGGAGGGCGTATTTTTGGTGGACATGCTGGCTGGCGGACGGCGTTTCAAGTTTCACGATCCTTTCAGCTTCCTTGTCCCCTTTCATTCCTGGATTAGGTGGGTTTCCGAGTGTCACAACATGTTGTCGCCCTGCGATTTCCGTTCAAAATCCGCGCCGACAAACTGACACCTGCTTGGCGAAGTCCTCACCTGGATGCAGAGATTGACGCCTGATAGCCTGATGGTGATGTCATGGTCATGTTTTGACCTCAAACAGTAGAATTAATTGTGTGCGTGATATGCCCGAGTTTGCTTTTCCTGCCTTTCGGACAGGAGATGGGCAGTCGCACCCGGTTTGGCAAGGCGGATGTGAGGCAGGGCATGGCTTGCCAAAGGAATGATTCGAATGTGGTTTCCACCCGCAGCCAAGGAAGCGGCTTGCACATCAAAGCAAGATGTCCATCATATCATGCCTTGATGCCAAGGAGTAGCTGTGGTGGTTCAATGGCTGCTTTGAGATTCAAGTACTTGGAGTCATGAGGTTTGATGGTTCCACGCCGACGGTTGCTGTGCGGTCTGGTTTTGGCGAAGTAATGGTGGTGATAGTGGGCAGCGGTCAGAACCAGGAACCCTTTCTTGAGAGACTGGGTCGTCAAGTTTTGATCAGCTCGCAAGAAAGCATTCGACAAATCAAGCCCCAGGCTTTTGGGCTTTCTTGGCCCGAGAAGATGCTGCTGAGAGCCCGTCCTGTGTGTTTCTGCTTGCGGTCACAGCGCTAGTATTGCGCCATCGCTTTGGTCCTACCCTCCAGTTGCACTCAACTTCCAATTCAGTGGCAAACAGCGCCAACTGCGGCTCTCCTTTACAAGAGTGAATGTTCCTATTGACACCTAGTCGCGGGTAGAGGCCGATGAAGGCATTTGGGGCGTCCCTGAGAAAGCCACTAAGGAATGGGGACAATTCCTTGACGCAGCTGCCATCAAAAATGATACGCACCACCTTGGAGTGTCTCTTACCCACGAAGGGTCGGCCAAGCAAAACAGCTCGAGCCAAAGATAGCCTAAGCCTTATAAAGCACAAACAAACTCCAAAGATCAACCTATGCAGTCTGTTCTCACACATCGATGTCTTGAATATGCGATGTTTTTCCTGCAACCACCAGCGGAGACTGGGAAATACAAGCCTCCAAGACGTGCTTTCCGACCAGTGGGAGCATCCTCGTGGCTCAAGGTTCACCCAGGATAATCGTTCCTAAGTTGCCAACTCCAACCAAGACACAGTGGTCATGAACACCGCCTAACCACAAACCGGCCTTAGTGTTTGAAAAGGATCAGTTGACTTCGAAAGGGCCTGCATTGAGACGGCACAGGAAGATATAAGAAGATGAATAATTTGTGGGCTTTTACTCCAAGAAACACCCATTTGCCAAGCCAGGCCTAAGGCGCTTTGCACTCGTCGTTTGAATGTCCCTGCGCGCCCTGGCTAAAGCTGTTTGGGGTTTCTAAGTCTCAAGCTTCAGACTTGCCGTCGTTCGGTCGATTTCCGGAGGTACAAAGTGGTGACCTTCTGGCTGGATCGGGACACAGATGACATCACCTCGGGCCAGTCCTTCCACGACTTCTTGGCCTGGGCAGAAGAGGAGGACCCGCTGGTGGAGATGCCCCGGGATCTCCACCTGGCGCCTCGGCGCAGATGACACGGGGCGGGGGGGAGGCTACAAGGAGGGGGGGTGGCTGGCTGGGTGGAGGGGGCGCACCCTTTGGACGTTTATCATAGATGCTTACAGTGTACAGAAAAGACAAAAGGTCGTCAACCATTTTGGGGTTCGGATTCCCATGGGCGCAATGGAATCACATGCGCCATGGAAGCCTGGGGAGCCCCAGGCTTTTCCAAGCGATGTCGCGGGCCGTTTGTTTGAAAATTCTGCATAAGGCACGAGCCCATCAACTTCATGGAACGTCAAACAAAAGTATGAACGTGGCCCTGCAAATTGCAAAACAAGCAGTCGTGCCCGTTAGTCACTCTTGCAACTTGTGGAGATGCGTTGGTGTGAGGGCTGGACTCCATTGTAATTGGAAGCTGCTACCAATGTTTTTTTTTTTTTGCCAGCTTGGATCTTTGTTGGACACAGCAATTCGCTCGACAACCGTGCATGTTCGCTTGTTCAGTCAAAATTGTCATATTGTTTTGCCTGCCTCCAGTCAACGATGATGGGAGCTGTTTTCCCCTGTTGTGGCTCCCCTACGTGAATTCGCTACAGAGCCAATGAGTTTGGGCAGACGTGCATGCCACTGTCCGCGCTAGACTGACGCTTGGCTGCAAGGCTGGAGGGAGCGCAAGCAAAACCAAAAAATAGTCACTGGAGCATAGCTTCTACAACCATACTTAAGAGGTCTGAAAAGGGATGGATGGATGGATGGAGGGAGGGATGGAGGGATGGAGGGATGGAGGGATGGAGGGATGGAGGGATGGAGGGATGGAGGGATGGAGGGATGGAGGGATGGAGGGATGGAGGGATGGGGGGATGGGGGGATGGAGGGATGGAGGGATCGAGTGCAGGGACGGATGGATGGACGGACGGATGGATCGATGGATGGATGGATGGATGGATGGATGGATGGATGGATGGGTGGGTGGGTGGGTAGGTGGGTGGGATGGATGGATGGATTGGATTGGATTGGATTGAATTGGATTGGATTGGATTGGATTGGATTGGATGGATGGATGGATGGATGGATGGATGGAGGGATGGGGGATGGGGGGATGGAGAGATGGATGGAGGGATGGAGGGATGAAGGGACGGCTGGATTCCTGGGTGGATGGATGGATGGAGGGATGGATGGGATGTGAGGGAGGGATGGATGGATGGATGGGTGGGATGGGATGGGATGGGATGGGATGGGATGGGATGGGATGGGATGGGATGGGATGGGATGGGATGGGATGTATGGTGATGGATGGACGGATGGATGGATGGACGGACGGATGGATGGACGGACGGACGGATAGATGGATGGGAGCTCAAGGCGCCGGACTGGCCACCCCCACAAGGAGTCATGAACTCCCCAAAACTCGTACAAGGGCGCAAGGCGCACAGACAAGACAGATGCGGGTCTTTGGACGCGCGAGATGCGACGCAACTGCAAGCGCGAGGTGCCAGCAGTGCCTCCGCCATTCCCCCATTCCGCGCTGCCCCCTGTAGGTGCCCACCAAAAAAGCCCAGAATGCGTTCAAAAAAACTGGGCCTTGCCTGCGTGGCAAGGCTTTGCCAGCAGCCTGCGGAAGCAGCCGGGGCTCTGAAAAGGGGAAAGGGGTGACCCCACAATAGAGTTTCCAAATTAGACATCCCTTCCATTTGCCAACTGAACCAAGAATCCGGCAGTTACACCACGAACAGACAAACTCCTCGCCCGTAGTGCAAAGACCGGACGGGCCTCGAGCAAACCTGGACAAAACGAGGTGATGAGATGCTCCTGCTTGATTCGGAACTTGGCGCTGGGCTTCGGCATCCGCCTGTCCGCCTCCGCCTCCCGGCGCGCAAGGTGGGGTAGAGCTGGCCGGCACCCAGGGGCTAAGGCGATGGATATACATGCGCACTATGCGTATACGTGCGTACATGCATACACACATGTGCACTAGCGTTGGAGGGAGGCAGGGTGAAAAAGAGAGAGAGGGAGAGAGAGAGAGTTTTTGGTTGTACGTGTGTAGGCCCCTCCCGCCGCCTTACGTGGATGACTCGGCCATTGCCAGGGCTTCGAATTCGGCAAAGAAGTGTTGATCGCACAAGTCCGCACTATGCAGTGTGGCCTTTTGAAGGGAACTGGCAAATCAAACGTTCAAAGACCTAGTAGGTAGAATTCTAGCCGCAAACCCAACATTCTCTTGCTCAAAAGGCACCAGTCCCTCGAGTTCTGACGTTTGACTGATCGTTCTGAACATGAATGAAATGCTGTGTTTCCCGTGCCTCTTGTTCTTGGGAGCGTTTTCCCATTGAACCGTTCGCAGCCAAGCATGACTGTGCATGTGCAACTGCCCCTTTTGTCCTAGCCAGTGTTTGCAACTTGGGGCGTGTTTTCCGAAGTGAATGTGTTGCAGGCCAGCCGGTTGAATTTTGAAACGGCCAAGGGCAGCTGTTCTAACAAGAGTGAAATGCTACCTTTTGGCCCCTGTGCTCGCAGGCCCGGCCATTGCGGGTAATTACTTGGATTTGCCGCCTTTTATTTTTTTGGGGGGGGAGGCATTGATGTCATCGCCATTGGCAGCATAGCTGTGTGTCATGGCTGAGTTCAGGGACTCGAGGTTGTTTGGGACGCAACAAACAAGCAAAGGCGTTGGACAATCTAATCAGAAAGTTGGTTGTGGGCGTTGGTTCACAACATTCATATCTTGCAACAAGCTTTGCCAGTCCATGGGTCTCCACCGATGATATTGTCTCAAGTTTTCAGTTGAACAAGTCGCATACTCTGGCAAAAGCCTTCATTTGCCTCTCTTTTCGGTTAGCCTGGTTGGTTCACCTGTCTTTTCGGAGCTGGGCATGGGACTCAGGAATATTGGAGGCCGGAAGCCGAAGCGCTTCTGCGGAAACATGGAGTGGCCTTCTGAAGGCGGGGAGGTTGTACTTGGATGTAAGCTAAAGGGACATGTCCGTCCCAGAACCCCACCTTTGCACAGCTTCAAGAGGGCCGAGGGCGTAGGGTCCCGACTGTTCCGGCGCCATGGGGGGTGCGGGTCAGCCTGCAGGCTGGCACGTGCACAGACATGCCTTTGCTGTTATCCAATCGCCTTCTGGCCAGAAGATCCTTTTGACCGGGCCTCGCATCATTTCCATTTGATGTGGTCCTGCAAACCTATCTTTGACACATACTCTCTTTGAGGGGGGTGCCCTTGTGCCCTTGTAAGCCCCAGTGGTCAAGCAATTTGTTTGGGATGGCCAACGGGTTGGTTTTTGGGATGCGACTCCAAGCATTTGCAGAGGCTTGAAAGTTGACCCTTGGACAGGCCGGTCCTGACGCGACCTTGTACAGCGCGGGATCAGCCTGGCAAGGAGCCAGTGAGTTGTCAAAGGTGGTGACACAGGAGTGGCATTGGCTGCAGGCACTGTCTCATGTTGGATATGTCTACTTATTTTGCAGCGGCCTGGGTAGCTGCTTAGTTATGCTGAACACGGGGCCTCTCAGGCTTTTGTAAAGTCCTTGCGAGCGGAGAAATGCCTGCAAACAACGCCAAGCTTGGCCAGGTAGGGAAGGGCCCGGCCAGGACCACCTAACCGATGAGTTTCAATTTGAAAGCCTCGATTGAGGCTAGAGACCGGACAGATTGGTCGCCATCCCATGGCTCCCATGTCAATCCCCGTGCCGATCTGAACGGTTAGCGAATTGTCTTCACAGGCTAGAAAGTGGGATAGTCAGAGCGCTGGGGCAGAAGTCACCCCGGATGAGCTTGAACTGGCCTCTCTGCTTTGGATGGGGTCAAGATGGGCGGGGCCAATGGCAACAGAGTCTTATGCCCCGAATCCAACTTCGCATACGTTGTCATTTGCTTTCCCTTGGAAGTGTCATGAACCTCTAATGTTTAGTCAGTATCATCTGACTTCCATGCATGGCAATACTTCAAGATGTCGCACGCGTCACATATTTGCAGACCGCAACTTCGCTTTGCATCAAACTCAAGCCCCGGCAAAGCGCACCGACACGCAAAGATGTCGAAGATGTCCAGTGAGCTTTGTTTCAAATCGTGCCAGCCCTTTTGTTGCTCCAACCGCGCCTATGACCCCTGCCGGACCACGAGGCTGGTAGAATTGGCCAGGCCCAAGGAGGCCAAACGCCAAGCCCTGCATCGGAGGATCCGCGTCGCGGACTTTCGCCGATTCCGCTGCCGACGATTGCAACTTTCGAAAGAAGGTCCTTTGATCCATGGGTGGAAAAAACCGGATCTGCACGCATGCTGATTCTGCGCTCCCCAGGGAAAGCGCCAAGGAAACACTGATAATCATGATAATCTATGCATGGACTTCACCGGAAAGAACAGCAGTGTAAATCTTGGGCCCGTGCTTTCATATCGAGTTCAATTGGTCTGACAATGTGTCCGTGAGCAACTAAAAGGAGAAAAGACTTGCGAGTGAAGCAGACGCAGCTTCTTCCAGTGCAGGGGTTTGCCTCGTTTGTCTTGCCCAGTGCCTGCCTTTCTTTGCGACCCCACTGGCCATTTCAAATGAGGGGTCGCAGAGTCACAGGCAGCCGCACTTGACCTCCTAGGCAATTTGTTAGAATGCCCCCCGGGTAACGAGAGCTTGCCCTCCGCGTTGCATGCATCGAAGAAATAAAGGCCGCCGCCAGCGAGCTATGTGTTTGTGTGCATGTGCAGTTGGCTTGTGAAACCTGACTGGAAACAGCAGCATATAGACGGCAGCTGTCAGTGTTAGGAACTGAGAAGCCTTTCGAAGCAAAACTAGGCTTGCTGTT
>CAUJNA010003318.1:257500-292500 GCA_963377175.1 Effrenium voratum
CGGAGGCCATGCCGATTCGACCTCCGAGATCTCTTGTTCCAGGTGAGTCGCAGGTCTCGGATGAGTTTGAGAGTAGGCCGCAGGGACCAGGGACTATGGTTCTGGTTCCGGGAGGTATCCCGGGCCGATCCACTGGTTCTCAGAATCCAGGTCAGTTTGATGAGCACGAGGAGCGGAAGTTCTCAGACTTCGGATACGATGATCTGTTGAAATCAACCGCAGGTTGGGGCAGTAGCTCAAAGCAGGGATCTGATGCCGGTAGGCCCAACCCTAATACTGCCAAATCTGAGTCTTATGATGGCGAAGGTTACAATTTTGCGGATGAGGAGGAGAGCCATTCGCGCCGAAATGCAGGCAGCCGTGCGACTGCAAGGACTAGTCCCGCCGCTGCCAAGTTTGAGGTCGATGATGATGACGAGTATGCCGCGTTTGCGGATCGCCGTGATGAGGAGGAGGACCAACCACGACGAAATGCTAGGATCCGTGATGCTGCGAGGCCCAGGAGCCTCTCTCGTGGAGCCGCCAGGGACCTTCGCGTTGACAGGGATGCCCGAAGCGAGAGAGAGAGAGCCAGGGACAGTCGGGAAGTTCTTCGGGGATTGGAGGCCATCCATGACCGTGAGGGACCGGTAGGTCCCCCGGCGATTGGTGATACCCCGAATGTTCCCCCTTTTCCCAACATTACGTTTGGAGGTCCGTTAAATCAGAGAGACGTGAACTCGAACCGGGTTACTGGTTCGCCGAGAGTCACTGAGCGGGTTGCCGATGTCGTTGGGAGAGGTGCAAGAGATGGCCGGCTTGCCGATGCACTCGGAATCGAGGATCGTCCGTCGATCGCTAGCCCGTTAGGGCGAGATACCAGTGACCTTGAAACGCTAAGGTCCAGCAACGAGTTCACACCTCAATGGGGCTCGACCGCCAGGGAACGTAGTGCTTCTGCGAAGAGACCGTCACCCCTGGCCATTGAGACCGATAGGTCGAAGGCGAGGAGGGCTAGCCCCTCACCAATGGACTCAACTCCGCAGGATGAGGAGATGCCTGATCCTGCTGATGTTCACATCCACTCTACTCCCGAGTCTCGTGCGTCCCATGTTGATCCCCGTTCCGGCGATAGCCGTAGAAGGGGTTCTACCCCTAGCAGGCCATCTGGGGTTGGTGATAGTCCTGTGGATGACCCCAGAAGATATGCTAGAGCTAGTGGGGCTCCTGAGAGGATCGAGATATCGACTCCTCCAGCACTCAGGTCTCATTCTTCCGGTGAATCAGGTGACGCTAGGGCAAAGGAGGTGTTCGATTTGCACATCCAGGAGATGCTCGAGAGAGGTGAGGTTTCTGGCTCAGTTGCGAAAGCTTTCCATATTTTTGCTGACCAGATCAGGTTACTGAACGGTCAAGTGAGTTCCATGCGAAGGGAATGGAGAGACGAGAATCAACAGACGAAGGACAAGGTCGATCGACTGGCAGCTGAGGTTGCGACCCAATCTGATGCCGGGAGGATGCGAATGATAGTTCAACGGTTCGCAAGGGAAGTCATTCCCGATAGCAAGGCCATTGTGAGGCAAGCCATCGATGAGCAAGCCGAGGTCGTGGAGCAGAGGATTAACCTACTGTCCCACGAGGTCCATGAATCTGTCAGGGACAATGAGGCATCGACTGATCGGCTTCGCCTGATGATTCAAGAGAATAATGAGGCTGCCCGCAGAAGCCATGCTGCTTCTGAGGACGAGATCCTTAAGGATTTGGACAAGCTTGAGAAACGGATGTTCTCGGTAGAGAAAATTGTTGGGATGCGGACACCGGCAGGCGTATGGAACCCGAATCCTGTCGCGCATCCGTCCGATAGGGCCAGCGGCAGTGTAATCGATGCAAATTCCAGGGAGTTAAACCTGAAGATCGAGAAAGCTCTCCTTGATCACGAGACGTTTGCCAAGTGGGCCTCTGAATCTATTGAAGGGGTCAAAGAAGAGCACACTCGTCTTGTTAATCGAGTGTCTAGACTGCAGAGTGGAAGGGGTTCTCAGGAGGTCGATAGACCATCAGGGCATGATTCCCCGCAGGACTGGCATGAGGCTGTTGATGAGATCAATCGGAAGATGCAGGATCTGGCTCGAGGAATTCAACGTCAACGTCGGGATCATGACGACATCATTTCTAGGTTTGAAACCGTGAAGTCACATGTTGAACAGTATGAAGCGAGATCGGCAGTTGTGAATCGGGTCGTTGATGGCATCCAAGGACAGATCCGTAATCTTCCTGCCAGCAGTGACCAAGTGCAGCCTGCCGTTAGGCGAGAGCTCGGCACATTCCGGAGTACACTTGAAGGTGTTATGCGGAGAGTCAGCGCTATCGATGGTAACGTACGTAACCTTAGCGCCGCGAACAACAGAATCATGTCCCAGCTCTTTGAGATGGAGGGTCAATTTGACGAGGCTGCTGGCATTATTCAGGGTGTCCAGCAGATTAATGAAGCTCCTCCACAACCCAGAGAAAGACGGAATGTTGGTTACCATGCATTTGCGGGGCAAGGACATAGGATCAGGTCACCGACGCCTACACCAGGGGAAGGTGACGGCCGGGGTACTGGCCTGCCGGTGAGACCAGGCGGAGGCGTTGTTTTGCCCGATCATGTTTTGCCGAATGTGCCCGATAGGGTCGATCCTTCTCGCGCAGACAGGCATCCCATCTATCCCGTTAGGGAGAGGTCCGACAGCAGGAGCAGGAGGGTTCGGGGGTTGCCTGACAGGTCGCATTCGCCACCGGAGCGTGCAAGGGGTGGTCCCCGCGCGCGCGCAAGGGGGGACGTTTCTATTTCCCCCAATAGGGATGCGGGTAGGAATAGGAGCCCGAGGCCTGCTGCCGTCCCCGATAGGGGATCTGAGGTCCGGAGTCGACAACCGAGGGGGGAGAGGCCAATCCGCGATAGCGGGAGCGTCTCTCCGAGTTTTGATAGGCCAATCCGCGATAGCGGGAACGTCTCTCCGAACCCAGGTCGTCATTCAGGAGGTGGTGGGGGTAATAGGGTTCATGCCGACATCCAGAGTCCTGGTGATGAGTGGAGGACTCCTGGGAGTAGAGCCAGCGCCGACACCCAGAGTCCCGGCGATAGGCGAGGGACCGCTGGAGCTCCGTCGGATCGTGGACAGGCCTCAGCGCCGGCTGCAAGAGGGGCTCCCGGCGGTGATGGCCCAGAAGCGCCAAAGATTTGTGCCCTCGATGATCCCAACGACCGTAGGCACCCGAATGCTGAATTCTCGTGTGTGACATGCAGTCGTGAGTTCTGCGGGCTTTGCCGTGGTGACGACGGGGACTGTTGCAATTGTCAGTTCCTGAAAATGAAATGCTGGGCATGCCGCAAGAATGCTCAGGAGGTCTCCATGTATCTCTGTACGGACTGTGGGACTCACGTCTGTGAGAATCACAGTTACTTCGGAAATGACGGCCTTGAGCGATGTGCACGCTGCAATATTCGGCATGAGCGCGCTCAAGCTGGACCGCCCCCTCCTCCTCCTCCCGGGGGAGGTGGTGGGCAAGGCGGACCACCTGGTCAAGGTGGGAGCGGAAGTGGTGGGCATGGACATGCCCCTGCTCCACCGCCAGGTCCTGGGCATTATGGTGGAGGCCAAGATCCCGCTGGGCCTTCTGGAGGCCCGAGTGGAGGGGCTCCTACCGGGGGTTACCCTGGTGGAGCGCCTGGGTTCCACGGTAGTGCTGCGGATACTCATGGAATTGGGAACAATCAGTGTGGTTCCAGCTTCTATGGTCCTGCCTACGGAGGTGGCGTTAGTCACCAAGGGGTTGGCGCTGGCGTTAGTCAGTCTAGCAATGCCACAGGTTACCCCTCAAGTGTTGCGAGCGGTGGTAACCTTGGGCCGGGTCTTAGCCTCGGCTATAGTGTGAATGGTGCCGGTAGGCAGGGAGACGGTGGTCTTCTCCCTGAAGCCTTGAGGGGAGACGATGGACGGGACAGGTGCACGAAGTGCAGCAGAATCCCTGAGCCTGGTTTCCCTCTTGTTCCTTGCGTTGGTTGCGGAATGAGGGCGTGTGAAGTTTGCTGCCCTATGCCTGCGAGACTGTGTGAAAGTTGCAGGATTACCTCATGTACCCCGATAGGGGCTCTGATTTCCACCGTTGTCGATAAGGATCGGTTCCATCATAAGTGCAACACGATCGTGCTGCCTGCTGAGCCGACAGCTGATAAGCTGCGCGAGTGGCTTTCCGAGGTCAAGGAGAGGGTCAGGAATGCTTTCAGCTTTGACTCTGACTACGCGTTAGCGTGGATATCAGAGACTGAGAGGCTTGACTATGATGCTCTTGGCGGACCCTGCAAGTACCCGATTTTGGACTCAAACTTCACGAGTGCTATCAGGGAGTGTATCAAGACCAGGGCTGTCAGGGACAAGATGAATCGCCTGACCGAAGCCGCTCAGAATATGAGTCCTCCCCAGGGTATCAAGGGGAGACAGATCTTGAAGCTTCTGCTGAACCACCTGCAGACTGGAGTCGAAGACGACCAGACCTTCAAGATCGCTGAGTTGACCAGTCTCAAGTGCCGGCAGACAGGTCACTCCGATGATGAGGCAAGGCTCCGGAGTTATCTGAGCACCTGGGACAATCTCATTTCTGGGATTAGGAAGAAGATCGATGATGGGGTACTGTTAGCTGTGTTCATCGAGAACGTTCGTCATCTACGCTGTATGCGGCCCGACATCGAGAGGTGGGATCGCGATGTGACCGTTAGGTCATTCGCGTGGCTTTATAAGGCTTGTCAGGACTGTGTCGAACGATGGCAAAAGCGCCAGAACACGCTTCAGATGTACCAGACCTTTCATGAGCAGAGGTCACGATCGGGCTCTCAATCCCGTGAAAGGGATCGACATCCTGGTGCTCCCGGTGTAGTGCGGCGGTACGACCCACTTGCCAGGAAGAGTGATCCCAGCCCTTCAAGGTCCGTTAGGTCCGGAAGGGATGGGAGACCTGACGGGAAGCCGAGATCATCTTCGCCCGGAAGGAGCAGTCAGAGAGACAGAGCTTCTCCTGGAAGAGGCAGTCAGAGGGATAAGCGCACACCGTCTCCCAAGTCGCCAAGAAGACAGTCCCCTGCTGGGCCTGCTGATCGGGCGTGCTGGGAGTATACGAAGACTGGGAAGTGTCAATATGGCCGGGAATGCAGGTTTGAGCACGACAAGAGCCCAAGGAACCCCGCTGCGCCCTCTACGCCGAGGACTGGCGATAGGCCCGTTAGGGACAAGCCTATGTTCTTCGGATACTGCTACGACTGGATGTATGGCAAATGCACAGCTCAGCCGTGCAAGTACCTGCATCAGAAGCCACCACCAGGCACGAAGCCCATTACGCCTCGTTCCACTGCTGGTCCGGTTGTTGAGGATGAAGAGGGGGATACCCCTAGATCGCCTACGCCCAGTCCTCCCGATAGGGAGGCGAGGCGTCTCGACAGCCCCGCTCAAGGATTGACGGATTTTTAGGCGGGGCGGGCCGTTACCCTGAGGCCAACCGTGTTGTTGTGGCGTGTCCAGCTATGTGGGCTGTTGCCCCAGCTACCGGTGGGTCTGCACCGGGTTGCCTCCCTCCTTGCGTTAGCAGTTGGGAGAAAAGCGAGCGAGGCGCATTGTTCTTCTCCGGCACTACCGGTGGAGGTCCTAAATGGGACCAAGTCATTTGGAGACGGACAGTTGACGCAAATGGGACCGTGATCGAGGATATCGGGGTGAACTTTTGTGATCGCCGAGCAACCTTGTTCAGGAGACTCCCAAGACGAAGTGATACCAAGACGACGTTTTGGTACTGTGATGATGCGGAGGTTGCACTGTCCTGGAGGAAGAAGTACTTCCCGAAGGGTCCCGGTAGGGAACCTCTCAGGGTCAAGATTCCCGATCTTCCTGATGTGTTTGTTGTCTCGATTGAGAATGACAATACGGGTAGGGTCGTGAATCGTTGCCGTGAGGCTGGATACAGCCATCCAAATGCGATTAAGTTCCCTTCGCGCAAGAGAATTGCTAGGGAAGTTCAAAGTGCTCTGATAAGAGCAGCGGCTGTTCACGCCCAAGTGCTCTTAGACAATGACGAGGACATCGATACCAACCCTGGTGATGTGCGGGGACATCGCGTTGTACGAAAGCCGAAGTACACTCAGAAGGTTGCTGCACCTGTTGGATACGATGGGGTGAGGTGGCTGGTAGATACTGGTTGCCCAATGGATCTGGTCGGTCTCGGTGATTTGAAAGGACCCGATAGGGCCCTGATCGCCAAAGGCGGACACACTCATGCGCTGCACACTGCCAACGGGGCGACTCGCACCGCTGGTCGTGTTGATGCTGATGTTGGCAACCTGGACGAGGTGATTGAGGCACACGTCCTTGAGTCCACTCCATCCATCATATCCGTTGGAAAGCGTTGTATGGATATGGGATATTCGTTTGTATGGGCTGCAGGTTGCAAACCTACTCTCACGTGTCCTTCGGGCCGGACGGTGACATTGGATGTCATCAACAACGTGCCATATCTTCCTCATGGTGACACTCAGTTCGTTTCTCCCACTCTTGATGATGCTGAGCCAATCCCTGCTATGCCTGCCCCCGGGGCGGCGTATCGAGGGCTTGAAGCCAGCGAGATTCCGCTGGGTAGGTCTAGGCTTGCGGCCAAGAGTGAGCTACAGGACACCTGGCGCACTGAGCGGTCGGGCCATGTTGTGAAGGAGCACCGGCTTCCGCGCAAAGCAAAGTTTGTGCCGATAGGCGATGATTGCCCCGTTGGAGTTGATCGATTGGACAACTACAGGAAAACTGTCGTTCATCGAAATGGGGTTACCCATGAGGTGCTGGTTGATAGTCTTTGGGAGTTATCCGAAAGAGATCAGCATGCGATAGCATCTGATGTCCCTTGGACGGGTGAAACGTGGTTTCGGGTCAAGTGCGAGACCGTTGCTCTTCCCGGAAAGGCGGAACAGGGGGGTGAGGGCGATAGCCGCTCACCACCTTTTCCTGGCCCGGGGGAAGGGGATGATGGTGACATTGTCGAGATAAACTTTCTCTCCGGACTCCGCACAGAGGCTGAATGGCGGGCAGATGCTAAGACGCTTCGCCATATGCTTACCCATCTCCCGAAGAACCCCTATTGCCCGCACTGCCAGCGTGCGAAAATGGAGAATGTCAAGCTTCGCCGCAAAGGTGGTGCTGCTGCGCATGACGTGGTAAGTTTCGGGGACCTAACCACTGCTGACACGATGGTGTTGCGAGGATTGAAGGATCGAGGCTTTCATGGCGAAGCGGACGCGATAGTGTTCTATGACCTCGCTACTGACTACCTCGAAGTCCTCCCTGTGCAATCCAGATCCCGTAGCAATACGCTGGAGGCATTTCGCAGGTTTGCAGGGGGGCAAACTCTGAAGTTAGTGTACAGCGACCAGGCCCCAGAGCTGAAGAATGCTGTCACTACGCTTGGAGCATTGCACCGGCTTTCTACACCGGGCATGCCCAAGACCAATGGCCTGATCGAGAACAAGGTTAAGCTCGTTCTTCACGGGGCACGTGTGCTCCTGCGTCAAGCTGGATTTGAACCTCGATGGTGGCCATTTGCCGTTAGGCATTTTTCCATGGCAAGGAACATCGAAAATCGCGGTGAGGGATCACCGTGGATGCGACGCCACGGTAACGGGAACTTCAGCGGAGTCATTCTGCCGTTTGGTTGTCTGGTCGACTTCTACCCCATTGCTCCCAAGATTCGCAGGGATAGAAAGGGGGGGGTTCAAAACGCCCAAAACGACTCCAGACATGCTGGGAAGATCGACTCAGAGGACGTTGATGAAGGAGGAGACCACTGGATCGCAAATGAAGACGAGAAGGTTCTCACTCGCGTCCACGTTGAAGCGCGAACCGAGCTCTTTATCCCGATAGGGACGAGCTGTCCAGTCAAGATCAAAGACCTTGGCAGGAGGCGGAGCACAGTCCTCAACTATCTGGACGGATCGACCGAATTTGTTGTTGACGAAAACTGGCTCCAGGCCGAGAACGACCGTGGAGGTAACCACGAATGGACTGGAGAAACCCATTTCGACTGTGATTTTGATCAGATCGATGAGGACGAGGCCGAGATCTATGAGAACGAGGAGTATGAACCCGAATGCAACGACGAGCCGGACTTTGTTCCCATTGATGAGGTAGAGGTTGAAGAGACAAGCGTCACTACTGCCCTGCCCGCCGAGAAGAAAGAGCGGGACTTCATCAAGATAGAGGAGGATCCGAAGTTCGCCCCATCTTCCAAGCCAGGCCTATTTCTGGGCTATCGGTTAGAACCAGGGGGGCTGTGGAAGGGCGACTATCTCGTTGCTGATCTCGAGCACATCCAAAGGGGTCTCAGGAAACCAAGTATACACCAGGTCAAACGTATCTGGAAGAACCCTGAGGAGCCCTACGTGTTCCCGATGTTGGCATCCTATGACGCTAGGACTCGGACCATTCGGGAGGCGTTAGCTGACCGAAGAGCCGACTTTAAGCCGAGTAAGAAGATCAGGGATGAATTCGACTTTGATGAAGGTCGATTTGATGATCCTGATGATGATGACGATGACCAACAGGACGAGGGGGGCGGTAGCTCTTCCAAGTCTGATGGGGCCATTCAGAGCAAGGCTGTCCAAGGGAGTGGTGACGCGTGCGTCTCAGATTACTGGGAGCGGCACGACGAGGACAGCGCCTGGTATCGCATCCACGTTGAGGTGCGGAAGAAGTTCTTCGGGACGACGAACGAGGACCTTCCTCCAGGTGGTCCTTCGCATGAGGAGCTTGACACCGTTAGGGTCACGCACATGCGGGGGCTTGATGCCGTTGGAAATTGGGTGAGAGATGATCGTCATCACGATGCTCCCAATCATCGGCATTTCACGCGTGGATTTTGGACTGGTGTGACCATCCTCTTTGATAAGGGATGTGCTCCCCACGGTAGGTTTAAGCCAAAGGAAGAAGGAGCCAAACCAGCCGGAGGTCCGAAGAAGGGTCATAAGCTGCACGGAGACAGGATCGACTATGGCCAATCCGCCGATAGGCGTGAGCGGCCATACGCAGGCACCGGAAAACCCAATTCAATTGATGCGGATAGTTGGAGACAGATGTCCACCCGGTCTCGGGAGATATATGTTCAAACCGAACGGGAGTTATCCCTAAGGGAAGAAAGACGCCGCGAACACCCTGAGAGGGACCCGGCTGCTCCAGCGCCTGGCCGCAAGCTCCTCATCGAGTTTGCGTGTGAACCTGACTCGCGCTTGTCCGCAGTGATGATGGAGTGTGGAGGCGATGCAATTCGCGTTCACGTTGGCTCATTTGACATCACCAAAGCCAAAGACGTTAGTCGGCTTATTGGGATCATCGAGGATAATCCTGGGTGTGACCTGTGGGCGTCAATTCCGTGCGGACCGTGGAGTACATGGCAGTATGTCAACCTTTCGATTCACGGTGCTGAGTTTGCATCACACCTGAACGATCTTAGAAGGAATTCTCAGGTAATGTTTGCGGCGTTCCTGCGGGCCTCCCGAGCCGTTAGGCGAGGAGGGGGCAGGGTTGCATTTGAGTGGCCTAGACACTGTCTTGGATGGAAGCAACCGTTCATGCAGAGGTTTCTTGCTGATCCTGATGTCGAGACCGTTGATTTCGACGGCTGTGATTTCGGGATGCAGGACAAGGACGGTGTGCCAATCAGGAAGCAGTGGAAGGTTGCGACGACCTCCAAGGAGCTCATTGATGAGCTGTCAGGTCGGAAATGCAAGCACGAGAAGGGATACCTTCATGCACGCATTGAGGGGTCAGTCACCCCAACGACTGCTCTCTATCCGAGTGAAATGTGCGAGGCAATCGTTGGAGCGTGGTACCCGAACGGCACTTTCAAGAAGGTCGCGAATGCAATGCCGGTCGAGGTTGACCCGGTTGAACAGCGATGGAAGAAGAAGCCGAATACCTTGTACGTCAGTCTTAACAGTGAGGCTGCCAAGATCCCGACGCGGGCTACTTCGGGAAGTGCGGGTTTGGATACCTATGCCTCTGAGGGAGCATGTATTCCCGCAGGGGGGTCAGGCTTGGTCAACACCGGAATCTCGATAGAGATGCCCGCTGGGGTATATGCTAGGATAGCTCCCAGGTCAGGACTAGCCGTGAAGAATAGGATCGCTGTAGGCGGTGGGGTCATTGATCCCGACTACGACGGAGAGATCAAGGTCATCCTCTTTAATCATGGGGGTGAGGACTTCATCGTGAATCCCGGGGACCGCATTGCGCAGATCGTACTAGAGCGTGTTATGCTCATTGACGCGTCAATCGTTCCTAGGAAAGCCAAGCGGGGAACCGATAGGGGATCCGCGGGTTTCGGAAGCACTGGTATAGCTGCTGCTGCCCCTACGATTGGATCTGATGGAAAGACCTTTGAGTTCTCTATGCCCAGGGGGGAGATATCCCTTTCTCATCGGCCAAAGAGCTCAGGTGTCTTTCCTCCCTTGTATGCTTGTGTCGCTAGGCCAGTGAACAAGAAGGAACAAGCTGGGAATGCCAAGGCTAAGGCCGCTCTTCAGAAGGAGTGGGACAAGTTAACTTCGCAGGGATGCTGGGACTTGTCAACTGTCCAAGAGTGGCATGATGTTGCGGCCAAGGCACGTAAGGAAGGGGAGAAGATCCATGTTGGTAGAATTTTCGACATTTGTGTCGAGAAGAATCACGAGCTGCCGGAGGACGATCCAAATCGCAAATATAAAGGGCGAGTCGTGTTCGAGGGATGCTTCGTCCGTGACGAGATCGGGCATTGGGCCCTGTTCTCCGAGAACACCTCCTGCCCCGCTACTATGGCGG
This sequence comes from Effrenium voratum, assembly GCA_963377175.1. Lineage (NCBI taxonomy): Eukaryota > Dinophyceae > Suessiales > Symbiodiniaceae > Effrenium > Effrenium voratum. The sequence goes on from CAUJNA010003318.1 coordinate 268,342, forward strand.
CGGGTAAGATGGGTGATGCTCACGGGTTACTTCCAGGGAATCTTCTGGAAGTGAGTGATGGGGAGTCCGCGTACACTCAGGCCCGCTTGAAGGGAAAGAAGACTTGGGTGAGGATTCCTCGCGACCAATGGCCACCTGAGTGGTTCGACGGCAGCGGAAATCCCAGATACAAGGATCCGGTTGTTGTCCTTGTGCTTGCACTATATGGACATCCGGATGCTGGTACCTTTTGGGAACAGCACTGCGAGGCGATGCTGAAGAAAGTCGGATACGTCAAGGTGAAGGATTGGGCCAGCGTGTTCAGGCATGAGGAGCTCGACCTCTTTCTTGTCGTGTACGTGGATGACTTCAAGATGAGCGGGCCGGCGAAGAACATCGCGGAAGGATGGGCGCTGATCTCGAAGGTCATCAAGATGGAGGAACCAAGGCAGCTCAAGAGATATCTTGGCTGCGAGCACGAATTCACGCAACAGGTGGTCAAGGGTCACTTTGACCCGAGACTGGCGTGGACGGTCGGCAATCCTCCTGATAAGGAGCAACCCGACTTGAGGTTTGGTCCAGAGGGGTTACTCTCTAAGGACATCCCCAAGCCGGAAACCACGATAAGGTTCATCAAGTACAGCGAGAGCAGCTTCATGCAGGCGTGTGTCGATAGATACATTGAGCTGTGTCAGGGAAAGTACCCGAAGAAGCTGCAGAAGGTTGAAACTCCGTTCCTGGACGAGAGCAAGCCGGAGTTTGACGAGAATTCCGTCAACCCTGAATTTGACAAACTCTTCAACCAGGCAATGGACGTGGAGACCGTCAATGCGCAGCCAGGGTGCCTCGGAGATGACGCAGCGGCGGTGCTGATGAAGGTTCTCTACGGAGCTCGGATGGGCAGATATGACCTGATTCGTCCCGTGCAGGCGTTAGCCAGCCGGGTCACGAAGTGGAATCATCTATGTGACCGCAAGCTCCACAGGTTAATTTCATATGTGAACTCTACGCTCGATCTTCATTTGTACGGTTGGGTGGGCGATAGCCCAGAGTTCATTGAGTTGGTTGCTTACTGTGATGCGGATCTGGCTGGGGATCGTACTGATTCCAAGAGCACATCGGGAGTGCTCATTTGCCTTGTGGGTCCTAGGACCTACATGCCCATCACTGGAGTAAGCAAGAAACAGACTTCCGTTTCGAAGTCGACTCCCGAAGCAGAGATTGTTGCTCTCGACCATGGAGTGTCCAAGGAGGGAATGGCATTAGCTACCCTCTGGCAGCACGCTATTGGGAAGGGAAAGGAGACCCAGCCGTTTATTATCAACGTGCTGGAGGATAACGAATCGGCATGCCGGATCGTTATAACTGGGAATAATCCCAACATGCGCTACATGTCAAGGACGCAGCGCATTGACATCTCGTGGCTCAACGAACGTTTTAACGATGGAATTTTTCGGTTCGTTGCGTGCCCGTCTCACTACCAAGGTGCAGACATTTTCACTAAGGCCTGCATTGACAAGGTCGTGTGGAATAGAAATCTGCACACCCTTGGTATGTTTCTGCCGGGATACCTGCAGGAATATTTGGCCCAACCCACCCAACCCTGTCTTAAGCCCCCTGCCGCTCCTGGACTGCCCCCGCTTAGGGGGGTACGCATGGAATCAGGTGCAAAATCCGGTTTCAATCGGCTCATTGAGAGGTTACTCTCTGAGTACGAGGGAATCGTGATTGACGAGGAAAAAGGAGGGAAAAGATGCGAGAAAACTATTATTGCGGACCAGGCGATAGCCGGAGTTCTTGCGTATAGTGATCTTTGCAGGGTTGTCACGCTTCAAATTGCTCCTGGTTACAGGAATCACATCATACGGTCTGGTAGGATTGAAGGCGATAGCCTTTGTTATGTTGTGCTTGTTCTTAATGATCTTGCACCCGATAGGGTTGATTCCAGGACTGGGAAGTGGGGACAGACCAGAAAGCTCAGGGATAGGACCGAGGCTGCCGTTAGGCAAAGGTTCAACTTGGCTTGTGATGCTCGGACCAGTGGATGTGTTCCGATCATTCTCTACCGACCCAAATGCAATATATTGAAGGAAGGTGAGGTTGAAGGAGTTGCCACCACGCGTGGGTTTGATTGTAGGTCTGTTTGCGCTTGCCAATGTGGTCTCAAAAGGCATGGGATTGTGTTTAGGTGTTTTTCTTCTAAGTCCTTCAATTCGTTTTGGAGTACCTGCAAGATGCGAGGAGGGGATACTCTCTCTCAGCACGACCGATTGCTTGCTGTTGGGAAGTGGTTGAACAACTTCGTTGCCGCGTAGCATTTGCTTGATCAAGCTGGCTCACACTGCGGGCAACCGCACCACATTCACAGGCGACTCAGTGCGCTTACTGACCAGTACTGAAGCATGAGGCAGATATGCCTATCACTAAGGTTTTCTTCTACTTCGTGAAGGACGGATTCAGTCAATTATTCATTTTCTAGGTTCTCGTTCTAGGGAGAGGGTCTCTGGCCGATAGGCTGAGCCTTCTGAGGGACAGGGGGGGATTCTGGCCGGTAGGCTGGGTTCCCGGTTCCTCCGTGGTTCCGTGGCCGGTGGCCCGAACCTGCTGACGCATGGCGGCAGCTGGCGGAATGGGCCTGGGGCACTGCATGGCGACGCCTCCGCGGCCGTCCTGGGACCTGGAGATGGGCTTGGGTATGGAGAAGCCTAAGGCTGTGGCCAGTTGTTTGCTTGCGGGGTACCGCGAGTGGACGATTAAAGGGTTTAGGGGACAGGATCCGAAGTTCACCACGATTGATCCAGATATGGAGAAGGCTGATCAGCTGATTGAGGATGACAGTGCTGCGAGGTTCGACGAACTGGTTGGCAGGGTGTCCCACATCAGCAAGGACAAGCTCGACAAGTCGCACATGCCGGTGACGGACCATGAAAAGCTGCTCCGGTACCGGGCGATCAGGACTGCTGCGATAGTGGCTGAGATGAAGCGCCGGGGAGTGGAGGTCACGGAGTTGAACGCCGTGCACTTGGCGGCCATTCTCTGCGCTGCGGTTCCGACGGACCCTGCTTTCTTGCTTCCTTACCATATCGTGTTCGCGATTGAGGAGAGCATTGAAAGTGGCAAGAGTGCGCTACCCATGGATAGCAGTACGGAGCCGGCAGCTGAACCATGCGGAGGAATGTGGGCTGCAGACCCGAAAGCCTGGCCGGAGTGGAAGACGGTTCACCCGCAGACTGCCTTGGTAAAGGCGGTCGCTGATCAGGCAGAGGTGGCATTCGGAGATCACCCTCTGTATAGCGGAGATGATTTCGGCGATGCGGAGCACCATTTCAACGCTATCCGTGCTTGGATGAGCGAGAGGCCAAACGCACTGTTCACGCCTCCGGAGTTGGTCGTGGACGCGATGATGCTGACGGAGGGGAGAAACAGGGAGGAGATCGTTAGATGTTCCTCGGGACGAAGGCTTTCGTCGGTCCCGTCGGTCAGGAAGTTCGCGTCGGCTGATAAGCCAGGGATGCGGGGGTACCTGCACGCGATGGGACAGATGTCAGGTGTGGTCACGTCCCTGCATGATGCCTTTGACTGGGACCGTAGACAGGTGTTGAGGATCTCGCCCAAGAACCCGGCGAGTACCACTGACGTGGAAATTGGTCCCGACGATGGATGGGCATTCTTCGATTTGGCCATCAATTTCAGGGGCCAGACGGACACTGAGAAGGTCCTCATCCATGGAACTTCGCAATCCTCATTGTGGAGCATCCTGGGTGGTATGCAGGTTACTGCGTCCACCGCGAGTGATGAATGGGTAGGGGTGTGGACATCTTTGAAGGCGGTCGAGGCCCTGGGATACAGCACTCTGTCGCACTACGGTCAGAACACGTGGGCGAGGGTCGCGATTTGCATCGCGCAACCGGACGAGTCCGAGAATCTGTTCAGCGACAATCCCCACCTGAAGGGTGTCAAGCGAGGAGCCCAACGAGTGTTCCCGAACGCGAGGTTGGGGATCTGTGGGATCTGCATCAAGCTTGAGAAGCCTGCGGCGGACTCACAATATGTGGAGCTGTGCAACTCAGGGGGCGATAGCACCCTGCAGTACTACAACCCATTCGTCGAATGGAATCCGCATGCTCCATCGGTAGTGTGGGCTATGCACAAGTTCTTCCCAGAGAACTACATGGGACCGATAGGTCTTTCCGTTGAAGAGGAGAACATGCGTGCTGCTCCAGGGACCCCTCAGGCTGCCGAGGCGGAAGGTGGGGCACTATTCGCCAGGATCGTGCCGAAGTCGAACATGTTTGAGGCCATCCGGGGTGAAACGTTTGTGCTCACCCTAACGAAGGGATACCTTACCGAGATCAAGGACGAGGCAAAGGCCGTTGGTCGGGGTGCTCTCTTCCCGAAGGAGCTTGAGTGTTTCGAGCAAGCTAGGAAGGTGATGCGCCTGGTCAGGAGTGGGAAGGTCGTTCCGCCAGCTATGGAGCTGCCGAAGGGAGGATACTCCCGTGTGGCAGTTGATCCCGTACAAATGGAAAGGCTGTGGGACACATGGGCAATCGCCGTGTTAGCGGATGTGATGCTGTCCATCTACCCATCCATTGTTCTGCACGAGATGAGTCGCTACCAAGACAAGATGGTAATCTTGCTTCGGTGTTTAGCGGCTAGTGGGACAGGTGCTGCGGTGAGGATCGCTGCGGCCATGGCGGCCGGGTACGGTCCTCCGGTGTTCAAAGAGGAGTCCGCGGCCCCGGATGCGACTGTGTTCTATCTGCTGGATCAGACGTTCAACACTGCATCCACGAAGAACAAGAAAGGGATGGACCCAGCAACGTTGGCGGAGGACATCCTCAAGTGCAGGACAAAGAATGACCGGTTGAGGGGTTCCCCAGATAACCGGCCGTTCAAGAACTGTGAGGTGCACTACGTGACCAGCACTCGTGATAACGAGGAGACATCCCTTCGGATGATGATTGACAAGGCGTACGAGCTGATGGACAAGCGGACGGACGACTGCGTCCAGAAGTACGGCAACGCGGATGCCGCCAAGCATGACCTGTATGTTTTTGGTCTCCGTGGCTCCTACCTGTATAGGTGGGAGAGGAACGCATGGAAGGCCAGAAGTGACGCGGCGACCGTGTGGAGTAAGGACGTGGCGTCGCTGGTCGCACTCAACAACAAGGTCAAGGTGATGGTTTGTGGTCCGGGGCGATCGTTAGATCGAGAGGGTGACCAAGGGGTTCACATGACTAAGGAGATCCAGCATAAGATGGGCGATCTCCGTGCGAACCTGATCCCAGTGGTTTCAGCAGACGCGGTGTCATGGGGGAGCGAAGTTGACAGCTACGGCAGGAACCGGCCGGTCCAGAGAGCATGGGCCGTGGTGCCGCCCTACCTTGCGGCAGTTCCGGACTTTTTCTCCCTGACTAGGACTACGTGGCCTGGTTCCGTCACGTTGCACATCAGGGACAACATCCTCAAGCTTTTGAAGGAGGGTACTTCTTCGAAGATGGGTGATGGCGGATCGATGTCTGAGTCCGAGGACGTCGATATGACAGGTGCCGCTCAGGGAGGACCGCCGGTAGGCGTAACCCCCGGTGGGCAATCGTCTGACGCAGGTCAGCGTGCGGAAGGTCAGACCGCTGCCCCGAAAGCACCTCCTAAGGCGTTAGTCACGAAGGAGATGCTGGCATCGGTGAGACCAAAGTCTCCGCCGAACCCACCTCGGAGTCCGAGGGTTTCTTCACCTCAGGTCACGGCGACCGAAGTTGGGAATCGATGGTCATCGAATCTTCGAACGCCTAGGGCGACGATTGAGGAGGAGAACACGGGTGGCTCCGCCGAGGTCGATGATCTCCTACCCGATAGGGAAGGGGTCGATCTCCCTACGGATACCTTCAACGATGGTGGGGGTCCGACCGAGGCCGAGGTGTTAGAGTTCACCGGAGACGTTGAGATGGGGCCGGAGAAGGAAGCCGAGGTTCCCGCTGCAGGTGAGGAGGAGACTCCCGGTAGGGAAGCTGAGGTGCCTCAGGCCACTACGACTACGACAGAGCCGTCGGTGGAATCACCTGCGGCAAAGCGAGCGGCATCGCCCATTAGGGAGGAACGCAGGGCTCGAGAACCTGTTGGTGCTCAGAAGAAGGAGGAGGCGTCGGGTGCATGTGGCCCGGGTGTGCCAATCTCCTATGCTCCGAAGTACACGGACGACGATGGGGACCTGCGGGATACTGCAGCGACCCCGAAGGCGGCTTCAACCCAGGAGTCTCGAGGGGGCATACACAATTATGCGAACACGCCGTACCCGGAGCACCCGGGGGAGGCGCCCGAGCTGAAGTCAGCGGAGGTTCGGCACCACCGTGAGCATAGTTCCTATCAATCCACGAAGGGCTCGCGGACATCGGCAAGGCCGGCGGAAAGCAGGTCGAATAGGAGGTTCATCGTTCAGCACATCCTGGCTAGGGAGGCTGGTGAGCCCTTCATCTATGCCGTGATCAGGAACAAGGCAATCACTCAAGAGCGGGTTACCGCGGAGGAGTGGAGGAAGGCGAACGAGACTAGCCACATTGTGTTCCCGAATCGCGATAGCGAGTGGAATGCGGTATTGGAGAGGGCCGTACATAACGATTTCATGTACGGGGCGTTGGATGCTTCCCGAGCTGCTGGGAGGATCGATCAGGAGTACATCAATCCTCGAGATCGGAAGTCTACGCCGTGGGGTGATCAGCAATGGAACATGAAGAAGGTGGCGTCCGAGGCTGCCCATATCCCGTTAGGGATGAGGCAGGACATTCAGGCGAAGTACCATCATGGGCGGGCACCTCCGGGGGACTGGGCAGATATGCCCGATCGGGATGATTACATGGTTCGTGGTGTCGTAAGTGACCCGAACCGCAGGGCGTATGATTGTCTTCGAGCGCCGGGGGTGAGGGCTACCTTGCTGAACGCGCAGACGGGTCAATGCATTCCTTTGGACGACCCGACTTGGGTACCGGAGATTGCATCGTCGCACTTGCTGGTAGGGACGATCACTGCGATCGCGTCGCACGTGGATTCCGCCCTTGGGCGCGCGTGGCGGATGCCCATGGTCCACCCCCAGCTGATGGCGGCGACGGCAATGTTGGAGAAGCTGCAGAAGTACTTCAACGCGCTGAACGAGGCGGTGTTGGGCAAGCGGTTGGGGACTGCGCCTTTCAGCATGATTGCCGGCCACCTCGCTCCGGAGCTGCGGACTGTCCCGATGAGGGAGCAGATGCCTGACACGTTGGCACAGTCGGCGGTTGAGGTGTTACTATCTCATGTGTCGGCATTGTCACATTCAGGAACCCCTTCCGATAGGAAGGAGATCCTTGGTAGGGATGGGTGCCCGTTCGGGAAATCATGGTTCGAAGATGACCCTGAGGGAGCCACTTGGCCTGGACACCATATGGCTGGAGGTGTCGCTGTCCCACTGAAGCCGAAGACGAAGATCGTGTGGGGAAAGCGACCTCATGTGGATGACGAGGGCGATGTGGATCCTGGGGCGAGTTCTTCGGGGCAACCGAGGACCGAGCCGGCCCCCGATAGGGGCGCCGGGTCAGGAAAGGATGATGATGTGACCCTTCCTGACATTGGGAAACTGTCCGTGACGGAGAAGAAGAAGGACGACATGGACGTGGATCAGGAAGGCTCCAAGAAGGATTCCACCGGGACGAAGGAGCCCACGCCTCGGGGTACCGAGGCTGGGAAGGCGGACCCGAGCAAGGCCTCCAACTACAGAGGGGCTACCGCTGAGGAGTACCGAAAGGCTGCTCGGGAATACGTGTACAGCGGGGAGGGAGATGATCGAAGAATCCTTCCCAAGAACACTCCAATCAACATGGAGAAGTCGTTGCCGGCTGAGGTCGCACTCTTGATTCCTAGAGCTGTGGCCACGCAAGAGGAGGCTGAGGAAGCCGAGAGGACCGCAATGGAGGCCATCCGCGGGGATTATAGGCTTCCGGATGTGGGTCAAGAGGACAGGGAAAAGGTCGACCCTTACACCGTGACGGACGAAGACTTGGCTGCGTCGGTAGACGCGTTGACTAGGAGGTTGAGCAACATGCCCGAGTGGTCGGGAAATATGATCGACCCTGTGAAGTCTGCTGAGCTGGTCGCGGCGAGATGGGGCGGAAAGGCGAGTTATGACAAGCCTGAGGCTCCTCTGACTGAGGCCGGGATGAAGAGTGCGTCATTGGAGGATCGTGCCTACGCACTATCGCAGCTGAATCAGATGGTGAACTTTCACAAGAAGCACCTCTGCTCTGGGCGAGGAGCGCCTCTGGTGAGTGCGGCCGCCCCTAGTGGACCCTTTGCTCCTGACCAGTTGGATGATAGCAGGAAGTTCAGGCCTAGTGGGGCGGCGAGCAAGATGACCTACAATCTTGTGATACTGGATGGGAAGGAGGATTATCTTGCCGATAGGCGAGAGATCAATCCAGAGTTAAGGGAAACGGGAGTTATCCCTGATGAGGCCGTCACTTGCCAGATTGTGGTTCCCTCGAAGACGAGGTTGGGTGAATACCTCCCGAACTACGAGGAGACCGTGGGCACTGTTGCAGGACGGGAGGCGGCGAAGGAGTTGATGAGACTGCTCTCGTGCGATTTCGACGGCTTGGTCATCAATTCAAAGAGAGTCTCGGAGTTATTCGAGGAACGTGTGCTGAAGGAGACCGGACGCGAGGCTGGAAACTGGGTGAAAAGTGACCAGGCCATCTGGTTCCTGAAGGAGATTTCGGGCATGGAGAACGCTGAGATGTCTTGGAAGTTCTTCATTCCGACGCTTAAAGCTTTCCCGATAGGGCAAGTGGAGGCGATGCTCATGGTCATGTACGACGGGGATGGCGTTCTCCTCAAGGAGAGCACCAGGTTGGTTGCCGTTAGGCACACGCGGATCGGACGCGACTTGAGTTACAGTGCCGTTAGGCACAGGTATACTCAGGAAGATGCACCTGGCGGATCTCTGATGTATGAGATGCATTGGAATGAACTCCCCATGGTGGGATACGTCATCATGAAGTTCTCGGACTTTCGGAAGGCGGTTCAGCTCCAAAGGGTGAGGCGAAATGGAAAGGCCATGATCGAGATATTGATCACGAGGCCCGATGTGTACGAGACCATTGGGGATGGTAGGCAGGATGAGGGCCTGATCCCACTTGTGGGAGCCATGGCGCCGGATGCTGAGGTATCGCCTTCGTGGTATGTCAGGGACAGGCTGCGGAACTACTCCGGTAGGTACGTGGTGGTAATGGTGGATCTTCGGGTGCACTGGTCCTTGGTTGGACCCGTGTTTTTGACGAGAAGGAAGACTCTTGCCGTTAGGAACGAGATCCACATGGGGGCTTGGAAGGCGGCGTATATGTACGATGATTACACGATAGTGTACCATCGGGCATGGGACTACGGTGACTTCACCCCCGTTAGGGGAGAGCACAAGCGATCACGGGAAGAGATCAGGCTGAATGTGACTGCCACGTTCTGCTTGAGGTGCGCAGAATTGATGCCGAATGGGATGCACTTGTGTCCCGGGTGCGCGCTCCCGGTCTTTTACCCGAACTTTATCCCCAACGCGGAGGAAAAGGACTTCGAAACGTGCCACATCGTGCCGGAGTGGGTGAGGACCATGGGGCAGTTCAAGCCCAGGAGGATTCCCTCCGAAGTGGTCGGAGTCATCAAGAGGAATTTGATTTCCTATTCAATGGCATCCGATCTAAGGATGACGGTGCAGAGCGGCATCAGACTTCCCCCTTATCTTGGTGAAGACAAGGGAGGTGTCGATGCGGCGTGGGATGAGCTGGCGAAGGTGCTATTCCAATTCTCCTATGTGTCCGGGATTTCGGCATCGGATGCGTTTGTGGAAAAGTGGGTGGCGAAGCACCTGATCAAGACCAACCAAGTCGATAGATTTGAGTCGGTCACGGAGTACTTCCGGGCCAACCCAAGACACGCTGCTCAGTGGGGTAGGCGTATGACGACTTCCGTTAGGAAGTTCGCTCGTCATGACACGTACTTGTCATTCTATATTCCGATGGCATACGTGATTGGTTCTGCGGCTGGTCATCTGACCCCATTGTACCCGACTCATCGAAAGGACGTGGACATCCTGGAGAGTCATGCGTTGATTTCGCAGCTCAGGAAGTACATGGTATCGGAGACGGGGTACGATGAGAAGAAGAGGTTGAAGGAGGCGATAGCCAAGGTGCAGAAGGCGATCAGCGCCGGACAGTCGGAGCCTCCCGCACCCTTCCGTGACCCGTTCGTCTACGTTAGTGACGAAAGGGTGAGGACGGTTCTTGACGGTCGTCAACCCGAACCTTTGAACGTGGACATCGAGGGACTCCAATCGGTGCATCATGCTGCGCCGGGTCCTGGTCCCAAGCAAGAGCCGGTCCCCAAGGGCGGAAAAGGAAAAGGGAAGAAAGGGGAAAAGGGCGGTAAGGGCGGTAGTCCTTCCGGCCCACCACCGAAATCAGGTGATGTGCCAGGTAAAGGATCTGGTAAGGGCGGTAGCCCATCTGTCCCAAAGGCGAAGGACGATGCTGGACCTGCTCCGATGGAGGTTGATACAGCGGCAGCTCAGCCGAAGAAGTCTTGGGCCGAGATGGTGGTTGAAGGAGCCAGGCCGAGTGCCAAGGCTAAAATGACCCCGATTCCTAAGGCCGAGCCGAGGGGGAAGGCCGCTTCAGCTTCTGAGGCGAAGGGTGCCCCGGCTCCAAAAGCTGTGGCTAAGGAGACGAAGCAGGCCGAACCGAAGGTTGAGGTCAAGAAGGAGAAGACAGGAGGAGGTGACGCTCCCGGCGGTAGCCGCGGGTCGGCCGAAGGACAGAAGAGAGAAAGGAAATCCCGTTGGGATCCCGACGAGGCTGCGAAGGAGTCGACAAAGCGGGAGGCGTCCACGAGGCCTGGCGACGTCGACAGCAGACCAGGTGCGGCAGCGAGAGAAGCTAGCGGGGATGATCTTCACTCCGCGCTTGGCAGATCTTCGGCAAAGGATGCGGTAGCGCCTTTGACGGCCTCCAAGGCGATGGCAAAGAAGCCTGAAGGCGGGGAGGTCCGGCTGCAGTCTGCTGAGCGGGCTGCGGCGAGCCCGGTGGAGGGTCACTTCCTGGTGCTGCCTGAGAGTTCGGTGGTGGACGCTTTCTTGTCGATCTCCACCAACAGAGTGCTGAACAAGCAGGTCAGGGATTTCATCAGGAATGGTGAGGACGCGTCGGCACTGGAGGCTCTCAACCAGATCGTGACGAACTCTCGATCTGGGAGGAGGCGTAGGGAATCGGATGTTTCCCGTACTCCTTCTCGGAGGTCCGTTAGGACCGTGGACACCAGGGATTCCAGAGAGTCGAGGAGGCGCAGATACCGTCCGCGGCGCGAGGATGATCGCGACAGGAGGAGGGACGATGCTCGTGATCGTCGTGATGATGATTCACTCGATCGGGAGCGAGATCGAAGGCGAGATGATCGCAGGAGATCCGAAAGGGATCGTGACAGGGACCGTGCGCGGGGCGGGCGTGACCGGAGGAGACGTGACGATAGCCGGTAGGCTGAGTCACGGGGATTGCGGCCGATAGGCTTGCGTCCATTCTCCAATGGTCGGCGCGGTGTGGAGGTGGTCATGTTCCTCCCGGACCGCTGAGGCGCGGAGGTCTGTCTCTCCGCACCGCTGCTGAGCTGCTGGACGTGCTCATCCGGAAGCAGTATGAGTGAGAGGGAAAGCAAACTGATGGGGGGTTACTCCCGGGTTTGCGGAATTCAGGCATTTTCAGGTACGCATGGTCAGGAGTACCTCTTGCCGTTAGGCGAGGGTACTAATGGACATACGTTATCTTTTATTTCATGGCTTCTGATAAGAATTAAACTTCTTGCATTTCTGATGCAAACAGTTGTGACCTATTGTCGTCAGGTGGACTTTTCCACAAGGTATGTTGGACAGCGTTACCCCGATTAATTCGGGGTGGTGGCGGGAATTTAATGCCCGGGATGTCGCGCGACTGCCTTTGTGGGTTTGCTCCACCGCTGACGGCGGTAGTGTCCAGCTGTTTGCGGACGTATGCGAGCAGTTAAATCCTATCAGTAAATGGCACGCTCCACCCGTCATATGACGGGCTCCTCGTGAGGGGGGTGTGATTAGCCATGGTTTATTTCATCACCAGGGATGTCGCGGTAGTGACTGACCTGTGGTGTTTGGCTCAAGTTTTGGGTTCCGTCGCGCCTCGAATGGGCGTCGCCGAACCCCTGCGTCGACCGACGGCATCTCGGGGGAGAAAGAGACCTCGGGCCGCCGCCAGGTTGGTAGGGACCAGTCGTGCGGCCTGTTGTCGACCAAGGTTGCGGGTTAACCCTTTTCTTGTTTGGTTTGTTTCCTTTTGGTTGTTGTTCTCTGGTGTGTGGGAAACCCTGATCTTTGGGACCGGGGATTGGTTTGCTTTTGGGGAACCTTTCTTTTGTGGCTTGTTTACCCCAACTTACCCATTGCCTGGGCACAGGCTCGTGCCCGAATCACAAAATGTTTTATCTCGAGGGCAAAGACTTAGCCGCAGTGACAGGCCTTACTCGTTTAGTTGCAGTCTATTTATGGGCCTGTGGCAACTGCTTTTGCTATTCCGACTGGCCTTGTGCAGCCCTTGCTGAGGCTCAAAGGCCGCTGCAATGTCGGTTTTCCTTTTGTGGGACTATGGCTGGCAGATATTGCTATTGGACCAGTCGGCAGAGGCATCGCCTAATATGCATGTTGTATAGCTCCGGTAGTGTTAGGTGTCCAAGGCTCAGGGCATGGACCAGAGTGCAAAGTTGTGACGAAAGGTCCCAGCCCTGGGCACGAATCTCACTGTTTGCCGAGAGTGCAAACTGGCGGCCCTCGGTTCCAGCCTCTTGCTTTCACAGACCGGGTTTGCTTTTGTAGGTCACCGCAAAATCTTTTTTTTTCTTTTTTTTGCTGCATGATACTTTAGGCACAGGAATCCTGAATTTGGTTTGGCCATACCCTCGAGGTTTGGGCAAACAAATCTTCTGGCCGATCATGCGCACGCGGATCTAGCAAGGGAGGCAAGGGATCTCGCGCCAAGGATCGCGAAGCATTCGGAGGAAATGGCTGTTCGACCGGAGGGTTTTATGCAGAATGGTGTCCGATGTGCTACTTGCGCTTGAGATGGCTATGGTAAGGTACAACCTGGATGAACCAGAACACTGTACCCTGACCACTTTGCAGAAGACGAGTCAGAGCTCCCGGTCCCTGAATTCCTGATACGTTTGATTGACACCTTTCACACGCAACATGACACCCTCGTGAGGCCTGCTGCACAGCAAGTCCATGAGTGTTGTGTTTTGTTGTGTTTGTCTACCAACAGGGCTTTTCACAGTGACGCTTGCCACCTGATGCGAGAGAACGCACCTGCGCCACTGCTATAGTCTGTAGCCACGGGTGGCCCAAAGACAGGGTGTACTGGACAACTCAGCTGCAGGGGGCATTCCACTCTACGTAGCCAAGTTCGGGTGTACGGCCAGCAATCCGCAAGCACGGCATATACAAAATGCCCAAAGCAACCAGCTCCCACCAAAAGCAGCTTCGCTCGCCAGAGCCTTCTCAACGCAGACATGGGCCGGCAGTGGGGGCTACTGGCTGGGCGCCCTGGCCAGCTGTCGAAGCACGGGTCAGCTTGTGGCTTGTGGCTACCAGGGCCATAGCAGTGGCTGCAAGAGGCGACACTACGTCACGACGCATTGCTATACCGAGATCTCTTCAAGTGAGAGCGGACTACCCCAAAACTTTCTCAGGGGTTGGTTGCACTTCCCGCAAGGATGGCTGGAGGCTTCTCAATCATTCACCCCGGGGCCGAGCAGGTTCTTGAACTGGATTGGCCCAGTTGGCAGTGAGTCCTGGCAAGGGCTCGGGCCCAGGCCCTTTCTAAGAAACTGGATGCGTCGTCTAACTGGACAACGGGCATCAAGCCAAGGACACGTGTCAAAATGATGGCGTGGACGATTCATTCCTGAGGTGAGGCTTTAGCAATTTCTAATGAGGCTTTGTACCCTTGCTGTTTGAGGGTGACTTATGAAGGTTGCATAGCGGGAGGTGACGCCTGACACCTCTTGCGTCCAGGGGCATCCAAGCTTCCGCGTCCTTTTTGTCTGGCGTGTGACAGGTGGATATCAATTTGAAGAAAGCTTTCAACAGCTTGCCTGTTGTGAGTTTGTAATCTTCAGCTTGCTTTGGTTCATGTTGCTAGCAGCCGAAAGAGTTCAGCCTGACGGTTGCCTCCGGCCAATCGAGGCAGCTGCGGCCTGCGCTTGCACCTTGCAAGGCGGTGGGCTTTTCAAGAAGCATGGCAGGAGTGCTTCATTCCCCCCGGCAAGGGCGCGTCGATGTGAGATGTGTGCAAAACATGGCCTTGAGAACAACAGTGCACCCATCAAGTCAATGCGGGAGGAGGCTTGTGCCTTGGACCGCCAGATTTGTTTGCATGCCTGGCAGGAAGCACCTTGAACTACAGGACCCAGAGCATCCCAAACTCCAAAGGACCAGTGGCGCACTAGTTAACTTAAGGATGCGACGCCCCACGATTTCGGATTGATAGATCGGTTTCCTTGAGGCCCCCCCCCCTCCAACGGTGCGACACAAGCACCATGGAATTGCCCATCCTGCGCACATGGACTGCGAGCAAGGCGAAGGTAGGGCCTTGTCGTAATACAGGGAGCTTTGGGCTTGTAAAGGTAGCTGGTAACCCTATCAAACTAAGACCACTTTCAGGCTTCTTGAAAAGCGCAATCACATTGGTGACTTTATATGTTCAGAAGGGCAAATGGTCCTCCAGCCTCAACCTGTCAACTCAAAGCTGCTTTGCTTCTTGTTAGGTACGGGGAGACGTCTAGATTCTGTTCAATACCCGCGTTCAGAAGCGCCCATTCAACTCAGGGGCTTACCACCGGCAGGTTGCTCTTCAGACGTGCAATGCTTCCGCAGCATGAGCCCCAGCGGGAGAGTGGGCTGGCCCTTCGAATAGGCGATGCCATTCGCCTAGCAATACCACGGACCAGCAAAAATGAACATGCGATAGCTCGCCTCGCGATATTCCCTGCTGCGCCATTCATTTGATGCCCCATGCCTGAGAGGGGCCTGGATGGAAACACATGCTGTTGAGACGCTGTTGGGCGTTGTTTGTTCGCCTGGAGCCAAAGATTGGACTTCCATTGGCAGCCCTTGCGCCTATTCATTGGCTTGACTTCCAAGTAGGCCTTACGAGACGATGTAAACAGAGAATGCGAGGCCGGCGATGTGGCCCACCTTTGGGGTCGCTCTTTTGGCTGCATGGTGTTGCTGCGCTTTTGGCTTCCATTTCAAGCGAGCTGGCCTCAACCAGCGGCATGGTGTCGACGCGCAGGTGCCAACCAGGTTTGCTACAAGGAAGGCTTTGAGGAGGCGAAGGCTGCCGCCTGCAATGGGACATGTTACGTGTTTGCTTCAGGGTATGCTTTGATTGGCAGCGAGGTTCGGGGGCTTGAAACCTGGCTTCCGCTGTTGGTTCCTGTGGTTTGCCATCACGTCTGATTTAGCACTGGCGCATGGTTGTTGAACCGGGCGCCTTCCCAACCCTCCACGTTTGCTGCCAAGCGCCCAGTTTGAGCCGTCTCCTGAGTGCTATAGTGCCAATCATCATAGTCATGTCATGTTTATCAGTTTTGAGCAAGAGCCGGTTTGTGCGGTGTTGTGTCAATGTTGCACGTGTTGCTTTCCTTGGTGTGTTTACAAGTCTTTGTGGGGTGATTGTTCTTTGAGATCCCTTCCGCCAGTCCTTGGCTTCAGCTGAAGCATGCGATACAGCTTGCTTGAACAAAAAGCAACGTAGATCCCGGCATTCGACCGGGGATTACACTTTTTTGATCTCAGTTCACAGTCGGCTGATTGTGATGGCCAATCTTGCAGATAGCTTGAAACACGGCAAACCCTGTTTAACACTTGGTGCACCAAACACTGGTTTCGAGGGACTGAGTCGGCAACTTCAACCATTGAGCACATCTTAAGAGGATCCCCGAAGGCCACTTGGTGCATTGAGAGACACACCGTTCCCTATGGGTTGCTCGGTTTTGGCTGAATCCTTCGCCTCATGCTCGCCACTGGTCGCAGGCTAGCTGCATGCAGAACAGTACCGCAGGTGGCACAAAAAGGGGGAAGGGAATGGCCAGTTATTTGTCACAGGGTGCTTTGCTGCCTACGAGGGTGAGTTCCACTTGGATAGGAAGCGGGTGCTGGGATTTGTCGGGACTCTTTTGGGAGGTGAATCCAGCCCACATTGCTCCCTGAGCATGGCACGAGTTTGGCTCACAGGCAGTCACCTTGAGTTGTCTGCGTGCCGCTGAAGGTATGAAGGGCCGTTCGCAATCTTCCTACCCTTGAATCATGGAACTCACAGCTTTGAAACAAGCCACTTCTTTTGGAGGGCTGCCAACTGGGACCTGAAGCAGCCTTGGGCCCCGTTGGCTGTGAGGATGGTTGTCTCTTTGGGTTTTCCATCGTCCAACTGACATTTTGCCGCCAGGTACCAGGTATGCTGAGGGCTTCGACGCCGGCTTCAAGAAGGGACAGGCAGACATCAAGGCCCGACTTCAAGGGCAAATGTGACCACGTCCAGGCGCATTCAACCGAGTGCAAGCGAGTAGTGCACTCTACCTCACCAAAACGCCCCTTTTGGCATGGGCCCATTTGATAAGTCTTTCCAAATCGCCGTGCAGCTGTCATAGCAGTCAGAAATTGTGAGCACTCTCTTATCGCCAGCTTCCCCCCAAGCAGCACTTTTCCTTGTTGAACGACCTCAGCTAGCCCCAGAATGAGGGTATATCCCCACCCCTTAAATATGGAATTGGGGGAGGGGGCTGTCCCCAGAAGTTCCATTTATGATTTTATTTCCCTTTTGTGGGGAAGGCTAGATAGATGCAACTGCGGACCCCCCACCCATTCCCCCTTATGGTAGGGGATGAGGGTATCAATGCCCCGACTGGGGAAAAAAACAGTTTTGTCCACTGCCCCCAATTCACAAGAAGGCGCGCGCCAAACTGCATTGCTGCTTTTTGGGATCCTGTCCTTTGCCAAGAAAGCAAAGTGTTCATGTTCACAAGTTTCACCCGCAAACCATGTCACAGTGCAGCCGGACGATGCATAATGTGCTGCGGCTCTTGAATTATCCGGCTTCTGCAGCAGTCAAATATGTACAATTTGAGCCGCCCTTACAAAACCCTTATACAACCCTTGCATATCCTTTCTGTATGCTTTGGCTGCTGGGAGTACTGATCTGCGGGTACTGATCCCAATCTTGGATCTACACAAAATGGAACGACTACTTGCAGCTGGCTTCCATGTTTCTATCCCTATTTTTCCACATAGTGGTTATCATTCCGTTTGCGCCAGCGATATCCATATTGCAGTGGGTTTGGGTCGCCTTTTGGCCAGAAGGATCTCTTGCTTGAGGGTTCATCCTGAATAGACCGTAAACGTAGGTCATCACAAAAAATGTAACTGACGTAAGTGCTGCTGTGGGGACCTTTGTTGCGACCCTGTCAGGCGGAAAAGAAGCCCAGCGGCAACTGGAGCGACTATGCCAGGAATCTCGCCTGGCCCTTCAGAAGCGTTGGGGTGAAAGTCAAAATTCCTCCATGTTGGTTTAGTCATGGTCCTTTTTACCCCCATAAAGGGAGTCGTGCCATCCATTTTCACAGCCTAGTCCACCTCTGCCTTGCGCAGCTGGAATTAGCCTCAAAATGGAAACATACATGCACTTGAAGAAGCAGAAAGACAAACATCCGGCGGCAGTGGAGTGCTGAAATTGAAGACAAGCCGGAGGACAACGAACATGTTTGTCGACGAACGACATCAAAAGCGAAAATCCGAAAACGTCACACATGCGATATCGAAGACAACAGAAGCCAGAGGCATCCAATATGCCGGCCGAGATTGAGATTGGAGGGCGTTGATGATGACTATGCTGTTGAAGAAAAACTATGTGAACACCCCCTAGGACGAAACGCGATTGTCCCAAAACCCGTCCGAAGAACTGCCCGGACTGCGTGAACCTGTTTAAAAAATGATCCTACACTGCAAGTGCTGGCTGGACTGGGCCTAGATGCCACATAGACCACAGGGCACCCAAGCGCAAAGGTTTAATCTCACCTCCCAGAAGCTTTCTGACCCCCAAGTCGGATGGATTCTTGTTGTATAGCGCGGACCTTGAGCACCATGCTGCTGCCATCAGGGGGACTCCAGTTCTAGCATCATCCCAGGCTGTTAGGTGGAATTCGCGCTGGGGGGGGTCCATTTCTCCATTTCGCAGGTCCTGATTGCCGCCAGTTGGCAAAACGGCGAAAACGGCTCAGAGCCTACGATATAGAGTAGGGTTCCACTGACAGACATCACCCTGGTCGGCGGATGCATTGACAGCGTCAAGGACAAGGCGTATATGTTGATGGCACTTTCTGCAGCCCATCCCCATTGGATGAGGCATGTGTATCAAATGGTGTCAGCCATGCCTCGTAGGGCTGCATGCCTGTTTAAGCCTGTGGCTTGCCGAACTCCGCTGGTGGGCTGGCTGCCTTTGAAGGTGGATATATAGCACGGCAGGGTGAAACAGCCGAACGTTGCTGCCGAATGCTGCTGAGGTGATTGACTTTGCGCTTTTGATCCTGATTCTTGTGGTGATCGGCAGGGTGGAGAAGATGTGGTACAAGCCGCAGGAGTCATATGGTTCATACATGTTTCGCCGGTCCGACCCATTGTCGCTTTGAGCACAGAAGCTAAAAATCCTAATTGTGAGGTGTGACAAGTAGCCCGTTCGGCACCGCTTAAGTTTGTTTCATGTTATGTTGGCTGGCCCCCTGTTTAATAGAGAAATAATGGCAAAAGCCCTTCCGCCTCGTCACAAAACACGGTTCTCCCAGAGAAAACGCATGTTTATGATTAAGCCTGAGTTCCGGTCTGTCCTGTTCGGTCCTCTTCGGCGCTCATGCAAATGAGGTCTTTCCTGTCAGGGCAAAGGGCAATTTCCGAGTAAGGAATTTAAACAGCAGAAATCGGTGACACGTTTGGATTGCTGTATCGGTTTAGTACTGGTTTTGTGTTGGTTCTGAAAGGCCCCTGAAACTACGAAGTAGGGAAAAACCCTGTTTTAGTATTGGTTTCAAATTGTCTATTGTAAGTTTAGTTTTCCTGGGCCCCCTGAATTTTGGAATCTTAAGAGTATGTTGTTCAGTTAGGGGGACCTTTGGTATTAAGAAGCAGGGATTATTCCCGGGGCCGTCATTTTGCCGAGACGGCGCTAACACTGGTATAGGCATGACACTAGCATCAAAATAGCTGCCGATGATCGGTTGCAACCTGAGCGGTTTGCAGTTCGATGACCGTTCGTGCTACAGAATTACAGCTGAGGTGCGGATTTTGGGGGGTCCACCGCCCTCGGGCCTCGGGCCATAGGACAAGGTGATTTGGGGCCACGGGGCGATGACCATGGCCTTTGAGGGCCCGGCACTGAGCTGCGAGCGGCGCGAGCTGAAGGTCTGAAGATGTCCAGGTCAAGAGCCAGAAACGGAGCGCCGGATGCAGCGCAAAAGCCTTGGAGTGCTCTCCACAAAGAACCAAACAGGAAGGAGTAGCAGGTTTGACATGATCAGCCCTGGCCTTGCCTGGCCTTGCCCGCTGGCCCCCGTAACATTTGGGGGGAATCCATGGCTGACATAACAGTGGAGTGTAGGCCCATACTGAGCCAATACTGGACAGTACCAACCCCGACCCTGATTGCCAGTGGCTTCTCGCCCGCCATTATTCCCCATCTAAATGGGTCAGATTGTTGAGCGAAGCTCACAAAGCCACAAAGCAACAGTAACAGGCAGAGGGCGAGAGCGCCCCAAGGCCTCGGACAGTGCGTGACAGCCGGTACTTTGTTTGCCCATGTGGCCACCACCATTCACGCATTGGGCAGTCTCAGACCTTTTTTGCTGGTAAGTTGACGGTCTGAGCGCAGTTTGATCACAGGACCAGCCTCAAAGATGAGTGGCAGATAAGGACTAAACGAGCACAATCAAGCACATTTGAGGTGAAGGTTCGGTTTCGGGCCACAAATGCAGTCTTTTATGCATTTCAGGCTTTTCACTGCCCAGGCACCCGCATGGACCACATTGACATGTATTGACACTGCTTTGTGTAAATTCACAGCCAAGGGCAGAATTCTGCAGCACACAGCTTGCTACTGAAAATGAGGGCCGCCCTGTGCGGAGTTTGACTTGCAGCTGACGAAAGGTGGCTCAACGGAATTCAGTGTTGTTTTACGTTGAAAACCCTGTTCCGCCAAACGTATGTTGTTCCACACTTCAGCGTTGCCACTTGCACCCTGGTTGAAGGCATTTTGCTCAGAAGGAAGTAGCATTGTTGAATTTGTCCATCCTGGCTTTACCGGTAAGCTTCCCCCAGCGAGTAGGCAAAAGGAACATGCAAGCACTACCTTCCTGGCCTCTGCCTACCTACCTACCTAGAGTTCATGGACCCCTTAATTTTGGGTAATGACCCCATTTAAGGGTCATGGAGACTCCAGGTGCACATTGTCCAAGTCCATCCGTGAAACAAATATCACTGCTTGTGGATTGGCCACAGGCCCAGAAAGTTCCCCGGGCTTCTTCGGCCGCCTCTTCGGCCCGAGCGGCCAGACGAGCGCACACCTCAAGCCAGGGGAGACATGGAAGCCGCTTAAAGCCCTTTCCCAGGAGCATAGGGAATTAGCAGGCTTTCCATGACTGTAAATGACCATGAGGGAGCATTGCAACTATCAGTGGCTATGCGTGGCTATTGCCCGTTCGTAACTCATGGTTGGAACTACACTAACAAAAAAGGGGTACCACCTCTTTTTTTTCTTTTTTTTTTGGCTGTGTTGACTAGTAGAACTGTTTGCAAGACTTCAGGGATCATGCCGTGCTTCGATAGCATTGCATTTGTTGCGTCCTGACCCCACAACATATTTCGCACAAATGACAATACAAGCTGTTGTGGATGGCTGCATATGACCATCTATCAAGTGATCGCTTCTGACTTTGGCAATTCGCAAAGAACGTGCCACACATGAATTCAGAGCCTCCGGGCCAGGGAATGGTGGGAGCGAAAATTATTGAGGCATAGCCTGAGTTGGCCTTGTGTTTCTCGTTCGCTTGTTTTCGCACGTTCCCAAAAGAACAATGCCAATTTGCCAGTTGATGGGGTCTACGCAGTTCTAAATGGCCCATTATATAGGCCGCTTTGGCAGGGGGCTATATAGAGGGCTGATTCGCAAAGAAGGATGATTGAGGGATGCTGCAACTGCATTTTGCCATGCTAACCGGGAGATTCCGTCACCCGCCATGTTCGGCAGGTTTCTTTATCAGCCAGCAGTTCAAACAGAACACGTTACCATTTCTCTGTTGCTCGGTGGCGCCCTTTTTTCTCCTTTTTTTGGTGCAGGGTTCCGCTTTAAACTCAACTAACCCAAAAAAAGGATGCCCCTTTTTTCCCCATGGCCGCTGGGCATCTGAGATTTTGCCCTGACCTTTTTCAGGGCCTGGCAACGAATTCTTCCCCACCGCTGGTGTGCCGGAGCCTTGAGTCAACGGAGCGTTGGCCTTGCGAGTTTGCAGAGTGAGCAGTGTACCTGCGCTTTTTGCATAGGACCCCGTTGGCTATGGAAAGGCCATGTCGTTTGCAATTGACTGAGAGCTGAGCAGAAGCCTGCGAACGTTTTTTCTTCAGAAGCGGCGCCCTCATTCGCGGAAAAGGAGTTGGGCACCTTTCGCCGCCCTGCTTGGGTGAAATGCACCCATTTCTTTTGTGGCAGCGTGGAGGCGCTAAGCTGTTCAGGGTTGTGACCTAGCTTGAGTGAGCACCGGCAGTGACAGCTTCATTCTTTGGATTTGTTTTTCGCGTGTGAAGCGAAAAAGGGGAGTCCGGGCTCTTGCATGTTTTCGGTATTTTGGCTGTCCATTGCATAGTCTCGTTGGAGGTGTGCTTGCCAGTGCTTGGCCTTTAAGTGTGGATGGTGCAGCCTGGCGTAGGTGCCGTACAATCCTGGGCTTCATACATTGCACTGGGTGCTCTGAAAAGGGGGGGTTGAGTTTGCGGCCAAAATTGGGTTGCCAGGACGAAATCATAGGAGCGGGTTGTGGATCGCTCGACTTGACAGGAGGAGGCCATGTTGGAGCACCATGATGATTTCCCCCGCTTTGTCATGAGAATGGCGGCTTTTGCTTGAACAACATTGCGCTAGCTGTTGTTGAGACTCTTCGAAGTGGAAACTGCAATGGTCGATCTGTTTGCTTGATCCGGCTCATACTAGCCGCCCAAGCGGCATCTCCGATTAGTGTGGATGTGGTCATCTAAGGCTTGCCTCAAAATGAGGCATTTGCTCGTTTCACGAGCCAGCTCAAGAGTTCACTCTTGGAGGCAGGCCATGTGCATACTACATCCTTGTGATATCTTCAGAACCTTTGAACAGCCGAGGGACGATGCCTACGAAGCAGCGCGCAGACACCAGCAACACTAAGGCGCGGCCGGAATACATCGGCATCCGGCCAGTGTCTTCCAATACGCCAAATGTCCGTTATGATTCCTTGCCCCGCTTGAGGGTTTCGGAGCCCATGGACATTGCCCAAACCAGGGTCAAAGTTTGCTTTGGCCTTTCGGCACATGAAATTGGGCCATGAGCGTACAAGCTCCCCTGCAATTTGGACGGAATCGACGGGAGTCTTGCTAAAAGTAACATGAATACGTAGTTTAAGTGCTTTTTGACTCTGGTTCCGGCGCAGGAAGTGAAATTAAATGACTTCAGCCATGAGAGGTTGCTGTTCTGCTCCAGGGTTGCGTGCTGGGAAGGGTGCTTATCATTTGTGCACGCAGAATATGGCAGGCATGTAACAATAAACAGTGGCAAACGGCGTACAACCTGCCCATGAAACGCATACGATTTGTGCGCAATGGAGCTTGCGTGGTACAGGGGGCTCAGCCATGATGAAGGTCCTTCATTCAAAGGTTTGCTGGATGTGCCCATGTTAGGGCTAGATGTTGCCTTTCATTAGTCTAATTTGGGCATGTTATTATCCGCTGGTGATACCCCATTCTCACTCAGAGCATTTGTCATGGTTTCCTCCTTGGTCGTGCTGGAATGCTCCGTTTGCTTGCTGTAGGCTCGTTTGATCGACATTGTTGCATCCAGTTGTTGGCCAAATCGTGAAGGCAGCTCGTGATTCCTATGCGGCGTCATGTTGTGTATTCTGGGAAGTGTCGGGTTTCGCTTGCTTCAATGAAATGCCGGATTTGCGATTGCGTCTACCTCAACTTGACTTTTTTTGACAGAACCCCTGAATTCAGCCTTGTGCTCGCAGCCCGCCAGGCAGCATGCTTATCGCTTGCTGAGCTCGGGTGCAACAGTGCCACTGTGCTCAAAAAGGCGTGATGGATTAGCAAAAGGCACCATTTCCTGCGCAGGGCCAGTGTTTTGGGGCTATCGAGGGCTTAGCTCCGACCAAGGTCCCGTTTCCCAACTTGCAAACTCAGGAATGGATAGCACTCGAGACACCTTAAGCCCACCCTAAAGACCGCATGAAACCTGAGCCCCAACAATCTCAAATCCCGAAAGCTAAGCCCTTGGCTTGCATGCTGGCAAAGCGATTGGGGCGGATCGCATGGATTGGGAGGTAAACCTGGGGCAGGGGCACAAACGTGTTGGATCTTGTCAGCTGGTGCCGGATCGCCGATCAGGCTTAGTTTCCTAAAAGGAAACTAGTTGTTGATTTCCCACAACCGGTTTGACATCAGGTTTGTGTGCTGGGTGCTTCTTTGGAAAACAATGTGGAGTGTTGGGTCAGTATCCTTCGATGATGGCTCATGATGAGAGCTCCCTTTGAAGTAACGCTATTGGCGAGGGCACGCGGCAACACTTTGCCACGTCTTGCCCTGATAGGAGTGTCTCCCTGGATCAAGGCCAGGTGTTGCACTCAAGCGACTGGCGCAGGCATGTGGGATTCTTACGGCCCAGATCTCTCTCTCTCTCTCTCTGTGGCCCCTGCAGTAAAGGCGCTAGAGCCATTGCCTAGGAGCTATTGGAAGGGTTCAGCCAGTCTTCCATTGATCGGTGACGAGTGTTTCGTCGAACGTAGGGCCCACTTGGAACAGGGCGCTCT
>CAUJNA010003318.1:297500-310000 GCA_963377175.1 Effrenium voratum
AGACTAAGTTTAATTTCGAGTCCACATTTCTTGTGCAAAACGTCTCATGCGAGCTTTCTTGCGCAAGTTGGCTCGTGCAACTTGTTGCGCGCGTTCTCCCGCGCGATTTGCAGCTCAAGTTCTCTAGAGCACTTTGCTGCGCAGGTTCTCTCGCCCAGTTTGCTCTGCGTTCTCTCTTGTCATTGTGCTGCGCGCGTTCCCCCGTGCGATGTGCTGTGCGCGTCTGCTCGTGCGATTTGGTTTGCGCGTTCTCTCGTGCAATTTGCGGCGCTTTGTCTCGCGCAACTTTGCTGCGCCTGTGCTTGCTCTGCGCGTGCTCTTGTGCGTCTTGCTCTGCGCCGGTTGTACAGTGCGCTCGGCATGTGCCCTCGTGCATTTTGCTCTGCATGTGCGCTTGGCATGTGCTCTCGTGTCTCTTGCTTCGCGTGTGCTCTCGTGCATCCTACTGTGCAAGTCCTGTTGTGCATCTTGCTTGGCACACGCACTTGTGCATCTTGCTTTGCGTGTCCATTCGTGTATTTCGCTGCGCGGTCAGGCTAGAGATTTTGCCGGAAGAACCCTTCACAATGACTGCGGGAAAAACGCCCATAAGGCCACCTTCAGAACTGCATACCACAAATGCCAATCCAACCTGCAACCCGAAATCGGAGGCTAGCTGGAACTGCGCAGGCCTATTCAACAGTTCAAGGCAGGTGTTGTTGGTGTGCCTTCGGCATTCCCACAGAGGTTTTTGCTCAGCAATTAAAGGGCCTTCATCATGATGAAAGCCGCTTGCAGCCTCCAAAAGTGGCCCTCCCGCTTCGACACTGAGATCCACTTCTCTCATACACATGCTTAGGCCACATGTCAGTGAAAGAGGCCTCGCCTGAATGGATTGCATACTTAGCGAAGCAAGGAGTTTGCCACATCGGCATCTCTTTGGAAGACATGAGATCTGCCCCCCCGGGACTTCGCAGCTCCGAGTACAGGGCGAACGTGTTGTTCGATGCCTGCGTGGCCGCTGGCAGCAAGCTGAGGAAGCTTCGACAAGGCATCTTACAAGCTGATAGACCTTGCTATGTTTGAATACATTGCGTTCGTGGCTCAGTTGCGCTGTGTGCGTGGCTCAGTGTTGCACGCGGGCAGGACCTTTTTTGTGGCCATGAGTACGGCCGTGACTACGGCTTGTGGGCGCGCATGATGTTGGAGAGAACCCGCAGCAACATTTTAGCCTCTTTGGGTTAGATGCGTGCTGTATATTGCTCGCAGTCGCATGCGCTGACGGGCTCTAGCTGTCGCGGTATGTGCGGAGCCGCTGTGCTAATGACAAGCGTCGGAGCAGAAAGAAACATGTGCTGCAGCATCCCGCAAATTCACGGTATGTTATGCTTTCGGGCCACTGGTTCCTCTATTTTTTGTTTGTCCCGCGTCTGGAGTGCACGGCCCCCTCTCATTTGCCAGGCGGCGCGACAAGGACGCCATCTCAAGTTCCAGATGGCCTGTGGCACGGGAAAGACCTTCACCTACGCTCTGATCATTGCCAGAACCCTGGCTGCAGTGTCTCTAAGTGGCACCCTACGCAGGCGACGTGACACAGGAAGCTGGCAATGAGCAGGCTGCATGCAAGGAAGCTGTCTTTTCGGTTCCGTGATCACGTTTGGCGTTTTGCCCTGCAACGCTGCGCTCGAATGATCTAGGATGGGGTTCAAACGAAGACATGCTGGTACTTGAAGCGGATCGTGACTCACAAGAGATGCTGTTTTGATGGAGGTGGTCTCTCTTTCAAATTCCATGTAAGCCCGTTGGGGCGAATTTGTAGAGAGGAGATCAGAAGCCGGTATTGCTTTGTAGGCGTGCGGGTGGTCCACCCCCTTCCAGCGGTTCCAACGTCCTATTTCCACAATGCAGTGAAGTTGGTTGAAATCTGCCTGCAACCACTGACAAGACCACTAGTTGAACTGGTTCTTGGGCTTTGGGCTATTGCAAAGGTAGCCTGGCAATGCCAACTGCGCTTTCTAAAACGTAGCGCTTGTGGCTCGGTGGTTTCCAGTGGGGGTGGGGAGAGCTGGGTTTTGCACAAGGAACCAACTTGTGCAGAGAATGCTCTGAGATCCTGCCATCTCATTATCCCTTTTTCCCTGTCTCTCTCTCTCTCTCTCTCTCTCTTCTCTCTTTCTTTCTTTCTCTCTCTCTCTCTCTCTCTCCCCATCCCTCTAATCTTTGCATCTCCTCTTGAGACCCACGATCTCAATTTGGAGATGTGGGAACAAACCTATGCCTTGGAATGTTGCAGTTGGGAGTTTGAAGGGCATTCCCAGCACCGCGCGCTGAGGAGACATGGCGGAGCATCTTGGCATCAAAGCTGCCGCTGCGCTACTGTTCATGAATGCTCATCTGCAGTTATGCGAGGTTGGCTGCACATGAAATCGTTATGTTTGAAACTTGTGTGTTGTTTGCAAAATCAATGGCCATACATAATTTACCTCAGCAAAACAAGCGATCCTCGGGCTTATTCATTTTTTGGGGGAGCAGAGCTGCCGTTTCTCTGTATGGTTCGATGGGGCAGTGCAGACCACTTGGCCTGATCCCCTCGCCAACCAGCAATGAAGAGAATGTTATTGAGCATGCCGGTGTCTTTTGTACACACGGAAGGCATCATGTCATGTTGCAGGAATTTCAGCTATGGAGGCTCAACATGTACGTGGTCAGACAAGGCAGTCTTGGTGACGCAAGATGATTCTTCGAGGGAAGGGGGACCGCCAGCTCATTTCCATGCCTTACACGCCGCCCCAAGCACGTGTCAACACACTTTCGGCTACACC
Source organism: Effrenium voratum (assembly GCA_963377175.1). Taxonomy (NCBI): domain Eukaryota; class Dinophyceae; order Suessiales; family Symbiodiniaceae; genus Effrenium; species Effrenium voratum. The sequence continues at coordinate 300,302 of CAUJNA010003318.1, forward strand.
CCCGCCAATTAAGTGGTGGCCAGCCTCATCTTCCTGGAAAGGCATGACAAACCATTCCTAAAATACATTGACCTGAAACGACACCAGTAGGCTGCTTCTAGCTTACTACCCTTCTGGCATAGCCTTGGGCATGGCCTCAGCAGGCAGACACAGGATTCTGCAATTGGCATCCTGCATAAGCAGAGCTTCGCACGGATGGTTAAATGTTACGTGTCGAGTTTGCAGCATGAAGTTGTTTTTCTCAATCGCCTTTTTGCGGTTTTCAGTTTTGCTCTGAGGAACCCCGACGGGCGGTACGTGATCTTCGTGCCGTGGCGTGACCTTGCCAGGACCGGTGATCGGTGCTTGCAGTGAGTGAGTGTTAGGTAGACATACCATGGGAACATGGAACCACAACAAGGCGTTAGTCCCAGGCATAAATTCTTCATCCGTACCTGGACCATTCGCATTGCTTCGCGCAGGAAGCAAACGTGGGTAAAGGAGCTAGTGTCTTCACGAGAGACTTGCAACCCAGTGGGCAAGTTTCAATTGTGGTTTCAATCAGCCGTCCGTCACTCGACATGTTAGTGGACTCAAGAAAGGATCTTTGTCTCTGGCAACGGAGGGGTGTAAACTCCAAACCTTGCGCTAAGTTAGCCCTATCTACCTACCTCAATACATATCATATAGTTTAGATGAGTCCCTGCCAGCCACCAATGCAGGCTCGCTAACCACCATTTGCCTTTTATGGGCACTGAACTGACCCCCACCCTAGACTCCAAGCTACCAATGTGGACTTAGTGTGTACTGCTCGGTTCTCGCTGTGAGATGCATGATTGGGAAAGGCAGGTTGGTGTCATGACCATGTGCTTTGATGGAAATGCATGCCCCTTTCGTTAGAGAGGGGCTTGCTCAAAGGGACTCGCCCGTGCAGGCAAACCGCGGAAGAGCTGCGGCGATTTGGCGTGTCCTGCTGCGTGGTGGGAGATGGCAGCAGGGCACCTTGAATGGAAGTTGACCTTGGAGCAGAAAATGTTGTGTGTGTGTGTGTGGTTTAAAATTGAAAAGCATTGGTCATACGTTACTTGAAACGTGCTTTTGCGAGGTGACAAAGCCATGACTGAGGTGCTGCCCCCTTCCACTTGTCGTTGCAAATCCGACTGTAAGAGCGGGCTGAGCCGCTGAATTTTTTGGTGGCGGCATGTCTAGCGCGATCAAAGCTGCCTTCCTTGGCCAACTTTCTTTGGCAAGACAGCTTCCGCATGGAAGAGTAGCTCAAGGGCAGACCAATCATGGGAACCCAACATTGTTCGCTGCTGCTCAGTCCTGGCAGCCGATTTCCGCCTGGAATCCAAGCACGGGCGCCCAATACTTGTTTGGACCTGGGAAGGTTCCATTTGCGTTTCGGACATTTCCCAAGCACATTCTTCGCAGCTTGCGTCTAAGGACCTTGATGCCACCTCAAGTGTTGTGGCAGCTTGGCAGCACAGTGCGTGGCAGTCTCAGGCTTTCCTCCCGGCAAGCTTGTGACTTCGGGCTCGGTCGTTTCCCATCTGACTTGCTGCGCAGGTTCATGAGCCCTGTTGTGGCGGCAAGATGATCTTAAGCTGACAACTGTGGCTCCGGCTGAAATCCCATCGGAGTTGCCCAGCGGTTGCAAATCCCTTTGCTTCTCTGGCCCGCAAATCAGCATGAATTATGATACATGATCACACCAGAATCGGGTCTTACGGAGCGGCCGTGGCAAGGAAGCAATGCTAGGGACTTCTCACTCGTTTGCAGACTTCTTTTGCCCGGGCGGCAGGGGCTGCAAAGTGTTCTTTTGAGATCGATTGTTGGCTGCATGGCTCAGCAATGGCGAAGTCACCTTTCCGGCGAGGTCGACTTAACCGCGTGTTTGGAGCCAGGTGGGGCTTATTAAATCCAAGGGCCTGCAAAGCACGGCACACGGGTTATCAAAGGGCTGGAAAGCACAAGTTCTAGGATCCCACCCAGACGTTGTGGTCTTCTAAGTTGAGCTCCAGGACAGAACAAATCGCAGCTGGTGCCGCTTCGCGTCCTTTGCAAGCCCTCCTTTTCGCTTTAAGGGGGACCTTTGGATTGATGAACCTGCTGGAGCTTTTGGAAATTGCACCCCAAAAAACTGAGAGAAGCAGTCCCAAGACCTGTTTGCTATCTAGTGCGAAAGGCCATCAATACAACGGTTTAAACTGAATCTTAGCAAGCCAGCAACTGTAGGAGACGGAGTGTTTCGCAAGTGTGCATGGCTAAACATGTGCAAAGCTGCAGGCCGACCGACCGCCCAAGCAACTTCACACCGGTGGCGCACGGTTGAAGACCTGGGATGAGATCTTTGCCCTCCCTGAGGTCTGCGTCTATGCGAGCGCGCACCTGCTGCGTGGGCGGAGCTTCCGCATCAAGATTGTGGACGAGGCGGGCTCGGCGTTGCGCTTTGCTTTTGCCATGGGATGAATCGCCTTGCGCCAAGACAGGTCAGTCAGTTGACTCAGTCAGATGTCAAGCTGCAAGGTCAGCAAAGAGGCCCAGCCGTCCCCTAAACAACCATAGGCAACCAACCATGCAAACAACCCCTAACCTTGTTGCAAAATCTTGCTGCTCCAGCCTTCAAAGATACATGTATGGGTTGTACGTTGTAACTCAACCACAAGTACTAGTTTGTAGAATGCAGAGATATAAAAGGCAAAGAAAAAGGGTGCAAAGACTGCAGATTTTGCAGAGGCTTGCTCCCTAGTTTGCGAGGAGCGGGTGTGCAAAATTTTCAGGATGCTTGCCCTGAATAGTTGGCTTTCGGCAATTCCCAGAGCACTGGGCAAATTGGAGGTTCATGCTAATGAGACAAGAGCAGGTTGATTGGCTGGCTGAGGCGCACCATATTGAAATGAAGGGCAAGAGCGGCAGCCGCCTCAGTCCGTTTTGCTTTTCAGTCGCCCGGCGATGCGCAGCTCCGGCTACGTTTGGTAGGGCAATATGTTTTATGAAGCATCTAGCCAGGTGATAGCTGACCTTGATTGACCTTGCAAACCGGTCTCTGGTCGGGGTTGGCACTAACAATCTGCGGGAAACGCATGTCCCCTCAAAAGGACCATAATGAGGAGAAATGGCTCGGATGTCTCAATTCAAAGCGTCTATACGAAGACATCTCAAGTCGAAATGCTGAGGATATTCAGGCATCATCAAGCACGGAATCTCCAGCGAGCTTGCAGCACACTTCACTGCCACCTTCTACTTATCCGATCAGATCGACTTCAGATACGACCTTGAGCGTGCACTTGACGAGGGCAGCTCACTCGACATGGTGCTTGAAGGGGTCCCGTTTTGCTTCAGGGGGTGAGCATCCTGGTTTGGAGCCGCCAAAGGTAGGATTCGTGGGCTTGCACCACAAGAATCAACCAAAGGGTGTAGCCAAGCCATCAGCTGTTGAGTGTTCCACGGCTTGGGGTGTTCCATTATCAACTTGGAGACCGCCGTCAAGGTTCCGACCTGCAATCAGGTCCCATTGAGCTGGCCCAGCTGTGAGAAAGCGTTTGGAAAACCCAGGGACCACTGGCATGACTGGCAGTGTCCAGAATGACAACTCCAAAGAATCCGTGCAGATTGGTGGTTTCGTTGCTTCGGGATTTTGGGGCTGGGCACCTTGGGGTGGTTGGGATGTTCCGCATGTTTCAGAATTTCAGGCAGCGCGTGTTTGCTTTTGGCAAGGCCACGTCTGCGATTTTATGATCACGGTGCCGGTGGGCAACACGCAGGACATCGAGGCCATGGGCGAGTGGATCCGCACCAACCGGGAGCGCTTGACCCCGATGCTGGTGGTCAGCAACCGCGCCCCTTCTGGACAGCGGAGAGGGTCCGGGGAGAGGCACTGGGGGAATCTGATTCGAGCATGAGATGTTGAGGTTGCAGGGGTTATTTGGTGAGATGCTATTAGAATCAAGAGAAGTCCCATCTGGAGATGCAAGTGAGGAATCTGCGGAACTTCCGCGACCTGTTTGCGGTGAGGTGCTTGAGGGACGGGGAAAAAAGATGGATGGATGGCTGAACCTTCCAAGCCCCAAGGCTTCCCAGGCGATTGGAAGCAGGGCCAGCGACGCCCGCCGGGTGGATCGGGGTGCAGCAGCCTAAATACATGGGTACAGAGATGCTACGTAACCATATTCGCAAGGATATTGCCATGGTTGCCAGGCGGCACCTGGCCATGGCGTCGTACTTATGCTTCAAGAGCTTTCCATGCGAGTTGTCATGGGCTAGTTACATGAAAGGCCGCTGTGGGTAGGCTGTGAGCTTAAGAGGGTTTATTAATACATGGTACTTACCCTGTGGGAACCAGTGGGTAGTGATTGGCATTTGCGTCCTTTCGGCTTTGAGGCGTGAAGCGGGCCCGCGAGTGCGCGGAGAAGCTGAACAGCCTGGGCCCGGTGCCCAGGGTCTGGTGCGGGGGATGGAAGAGGCATGGTGGCCTTGTCTCTAGCTGCTTCAACCAGATTGTGCAATGAAGAAATGCTCCTTGTGATCTCGGCTGCTGAATCGTTGGATTCTTTTGCGTGCAGCCAACAGTCGGGCTGCGACCTTGAGAACCACTGCGACGAAGAACCCCCCCCCCCCACCGCCGGCCCCCTGCTTGCGATGGGTGAGGCCTGACCCCATTGGTCGCAAGGAACTCCAAACCGACGTAATTAGTTGACCTCCGTCCTTACCAAGTCCATTTTTCTTCATCACGTGCACTTCGTAGTTTTGACACACGCTAGCTGCGCCTAGCTCTGCGGCCGTGTTGCGTGGCTACTGAGCCATTTCAGCCTGAACTTGTTTCTCCACTTGTGGGGGGTATTATTTGAGGCATCCGCATGCCGGGGCAAGCAAGCACTGATGTTGGTAGTGGTCCAAGTTGGCCAGCCTAATGAGCTGGTGCAATGCAGCTGAGGCGTGAGATGCCGAGATGTGTGCGGAAACATGAACCACAGCACTCGCCAACAGTTGAAGCAGGCAAGCCGTGATCCGGGGCAGTTCGTGAAGGGTCTTGGGCGGTATTGTCTGTACCTTTACACGTTCCTGAGTTGCAGATTCTGATGTCTACAGCTGCCCACTTTCTGGTGAATACTGTGTTGAGACAAGTCAAGTGGCTGGAAGGGGCGGAAAGCAATCCACGGCATGTGATGCAAGCCAGAAATTGCTGGCCGGAAGGTGTTGGGAAGTATTTGATTGGCCGGCGCATTTGCTGTCCAACGGGGCCTTGAGGTTCCGATGTGGGGATTTCTGGATGTCCGACAGCAGTGGCCTTGGTCCAGTGCCTTTACGGCCGACCGAACCGCGGGAACTGGCGCCAGGACTTGAAGGAAGGCCGGCTGGACGCTCTGTGCGTGGTCAATATCTTCAACGAGGCGGGCGCTTTTCAACGGCCGTCAGCACCAACTGCCTGGAAGCACTACTCAAGGGTTGTCAAAATGATGGCCCTACATGGGCAAAGCGAAAATGGAGATGGCAAACAACTGCCGGCTCCCCAACAAGTCTGCCTTGTGTTGGACAAACCCATGTGACAAGGCCAGTAGGTGCCTGGCAGTGTCCAAGCTTGTTTGCCAAGGATCCTTTCAAACCCTTGGGATGTGGATGGTTTTTGAAATCGGCAGGCTGAGGGATGAAGCACCTCGGGAGTATGTTGGGGAGGGCTCCCCCAATTCCGTTTAAGGCAAGCCGTATCAATATGGATGGGTGGCCTGCATAAAGAAGCTCACAAGAGACAACCTGGTTTTCTCCTAGGGTGCTTGCTGATCATTGGGGCTTGGATACGAAAATTGTCAGATGTTGTGAGGGGGTTCTTGCGTGTCAAGAATTTTGCGAAGCCTCAAGGATTGCAAACGAAGCGTTGGCCTGTTTGAGGCAAGCAGAATTTGGATTGCGCAGTTACTCATGACAGTTGGTTTTATTTGGCAGGATTCTGACAGGAGTCCGATAAAAAGGGTCAGCTATGTAGCCTACCCAGGAAGAGACCGTTAAGAGCCCACGGTGCCTACGGCCACTTTGGACACAGACGTGATTAAGCTGCTTGAACTGTAGGCTTGAACATGCTTTGTGGTTTGGCCCCTTGAACATGCTTTAAACAACATACTTCATTTTAGCACGGGGAGTGAAACACAACAAATCCAGAGAAAGACAACCAGTCCAGAATTAAATCTGGACCCCTCTGCGAGAGGTTGGGCTAAAACTTTTAAACCATTTGCGATAGCGACTCGATCTCAAGCGCCGGCATCACTGTGCCTTTCGTCATCGCATCGAAAAACATCTAGGAGTTCTGTGTCAAACGTGAGGGCCGCCTCCTTTACCTCCCTGAATCAATCGGAGCTGACTCCACCTTTACCAAACAAAGTTTGACAAGAAGCCAACGAGGAATGGGAACAGGTGGAAAGGCATTGCCACAGAAGCCTCCCCAGGGCACCTCCATCGATGAGCTGAAGTCTGTCGTGTTCTTGGACAAGCGACAAAGCTCTTTGAATGTGAGGCATGGCCGCACGGAAGACCTTGCGAGCCAGATCCGGCTGGTTGCATTCAGTCGCAAGATTTGCTCAGAGCCAAGACCTCTGTAGTCTTTTGAGGGTTGCCGCTTTCAGCTCTGGACTATGATACACCGACCCGTTTGCCGCGAGGGGGACGGTTTGGCACCCAGCGAGCCCGCCGGTGGTGTCGAGGAAGCAGCTGGCCATGCGGGTGACGCGGCTCCATGAAACCAAAGTCTTGGCCAACGTGGTTTTGCCCATGAGCCCGGGGCCCTGCCAGGCGGATGGTGGATGTTTATCGGTGGTGTTTGATATGCCTTGTGGCATGCGCGCATAGAAATGTGTGTGTGTGTGTGTGTTGGTCAAATTGGTTTTGCTATTGGGTGGGGGGTGGTGATGATTTGGTATGATGGCCGTGTTTGCTTGCTGCTCTTGTTGCTGGCATGTGTGTGGTGGCTGATGTTGATGCAAGACTGGGCCCTTCTGATTTTTGTCCACCATTGCTTCGAATAGAACGTTTGGACCGCGTCTCTTCTTATTCAAAAGCCAGCCGCCTATGTAACTGAAGGGTGTTCAGGCTACAAAGCACGCCCCTTCTTGGCTTGGTGCGATGGCAAGGGTGCTTTGACTGTCCACAGGCAAGGCATGTCATTGTTACTTGCATTCATCCTTAATCTGTTTCTGCCTCATTGTCGAACACAGCATGACGGTCAATAGCAGTGTGGCAAGTGGACAGACCGTGGCCAGACATGTAAGGCTAAGACTGGTAATCGTCTCAGACTGCAAGGAAACCGTACTGTGTCAAAAAAGCGAAATGGTGGGCAGACATTGCCTTAAACCGCAGTATGCAGAGCATGTTTGAACAGGAGGCTTGTGTCGCAGCATCTGCTATGTGGTGCCGTATGGGACCTGGGGGTTGCGACTAAATAGGGGGAGATGTGGCTCTGGTGGTGTGCGTATAGCTAGGTTTCACACGTCCGCAATTGCTGACCATCAACTGTTTGCCCATTTGTGATTCCAAGGTGAGCAGGTGGATCCCAAGGATGAACTGCATGAACTAGCTTTTATCTGAGGTCGGCTCGCCAACACAAATGTCACCCATGTTCGGGTGAGGAAGACGTTGCAACCTGCTGGTGTGGGTAGGGTTCGACGAAGTGCCATTGGTAAGGAAGAATGAGGGAATTGGCGACCGCTATGTCAGTGCTCAAAGCAGTGCCATGGTGCCTGAAGCTTCCTGGCCTCTTCTGTTTCCATGGGCGAGAATGAGGCCCCCGGCCTTGACAGAAGTCTGGGCGGACCACATTCTTGCTTGGGAACGAACAAAGTTGGGGCCAGGTGGTTTGTTTTTGCTTTTTGGCCTGGCTTGGTTCTCCAGAGCTTGCTCATTACACTGCGGCATGGCGGTCCATTGCTCAAGCAATCAGGATGCCGGCGTAGTTTGCATTGGAACCGGGCACTGAACAGCCGTTGTGGCCTGTGCAAACCTGTCTTGAAGCAGGCGTTGTAGTTGGTTGCGGGTATGCCAGTTGTAACAGGAGATGCCCTTTATTCTTGCAACAGTGCCAAGCACACATACATACAAAGTGTTGTTCATGCACGTGTATGCCACATGTGACTTGCAATCCAATCAGCACTTCTGTGACTAAACGCAGTAGGTGTGTAAGAAGCACATCATGTGTTGCATGCGCCGGTGGTCTGCCGAAACGCTCGCTCAATCGGGCAAGTGGTCGGACCTTCGCAGGTGGGTGATTCACGAGTGACGCCCACTCCCACCAGCAAGGCCGGGGGCTACATTTTGGAGCCACCTGAGGGTTTGGATGCTGCCATCATTTACCTGCTCTACCGTGGGGCCATCGGAGAGGCGCAGCGGGTACCCGCGTTTCGATGGTTTGACAATGCGGCACGCTCGCAACCGCCACTGTTGAAAAGAGAGCCAATGCAGTTTGAAGGTGCCCTCAAATTGAAACAAACACGTTCTGCGTCTTGAGCGCCTACAAAGAATGCAGGGGCCGCAAGATGCGCCCATTTTAAAGGGGCCAAGAACCAGAGGTCATATGTTCTCATCAGGTTGTTGCACACAGGTATATGTATGATGTCACCGAACGGTGCTTGCCTCTTTCAAGCACATGAGCACATTGCATTTGCACATGGGATGTTTTTTTTGCTGGCAGTGCGAGCTTAGGTGAATGGCCAGGCGCAGCGGATTTGGGTGGACTTCTCTGCTTTGCAGCTGAGCTGGGCTACGTATGAGACTTTACTGCAAGTCATAAAAATGGAGTGCTATTTGTATGCGCGTGCTTGCTTGTGTGCCACTTGGGTTTGTCCCGAAACCTTTAGTCGTAGAGGCGATTCTTGATGCTTGTACTTGGGGTGGGCTGGAAAGTTGCGAGATTGTCGGGACCAAAGTGGGTGTGACTGTGCTTTGTCCCCATGCCAACCTGGGAAATAGGGTTTCGCCAGTGCATTTGGACTGCATTTGGCAATGAGTCCCCTCATTAATTATCAAATCCCAGGACCCCCCTCCACGGGTATTAATGATCATGTTTGTTTGGGAAACAGAGTTAATAGATCCAATAATCCCTTTCCGTTTTTCTCGAACGTAACAAGCATTTGACTCCCATTTGAGCCTCCTGCGCGCATGATTTACACAGGAGGGCGTTTTTTGACCCAACAAGTGTATATGGTACCTTTCTCTTCAAAAACAACAGCTGTACACACTTATTCCAAAATGTGTGCCCGAAAGATGGCAATACACACACACACATAATTGAGATGGTTGATTCCAGCCCCGGAATCTGACAACATCATTTTTTTGTTGAGTTGTTTGGATTCTGATTCATATACCACTTCCAAAGCGTTCCATATCTACTTTCAGGCCAAATCCTAAATGACATCCCCCAATTTTACTTGTTTTTGACTTAACACTAAACCAATGCAAAATTTCAGACAGCGCTCAAGGAATTTCGCGAGAGGGTTGTTTCGGAATCCGGGAGGTGGATTCAGACAATTTCTGATTAATAAGGGTGGATTTGATGAGGGGAGAGGAATTACGTTTGTGCGGTCGCGGCAAAGGTTCGACTCTCGCCCTGTTTCTTGTCTCAGTGCCAGAATTCGGTCCGACCTTTGACATCCCTTTCCAGTTTCCGTCCGCCAGAGGGACCAGAAACAACAAGTTGCACCCGGCTGGTAGGCCTTCCCCGGTCCGATGTTCAAAATG
>CAUJNA010003318.1:315000-442500 GCA_963377175.1 Effrenium voratum
TCTCTAAGAAGGGGCACCGTGTGAAATTGCATCGGCAGGTGAATTAGCATTCGCTCATTGCATGTGCCTTTGCTTGATCATTTTTATTTGATGTGCGCCGTCGAGTGTCTAGTTTCTGTTCTGGTTTATCCCGAAAGCTAGTCTTCAAGTGGTTGTTGTTGAGGTCACTCTTTGGGAGGCAGGAGCAGGTGCCAAGATTTTGGCCTGTTTCCCCATTCGTTTGTGGAAACATGGGGGCTGGTTCAGTAGGGTGTCCGCGGATAGAAGCTATTCCCGCCCTGTCCGGGCTGGTTTGTTTTGCCACATGCAGCCACCACAGATTGCCCAGACGCTTTGGGCTGATTGTTGGGACTTGCCATTTCGACGTTCCTTGTTTGCCCGGATGGACTGGTTTGCCAGCGAAGACTGTTGTATTTTTCCCCGGCGTGTTTGTTTTTTTGTTTTTTGTTCCTTTGCTTAGATGTGCCGTTTCGACGGTGCTGGGCATGTTGTGTGATAAGAAATCCGTTTGTACTGAAGGGAGTCTCGCAAGTTTCTTAATTCTACGGTGGAGTTAAGAAGTGTCAGGTTTTTCCGAGACTCTGATTAAATAGTATGGGGTCTTAGCTTTGCTGCGTAGATTTTGAGGGAGCCCAACATGCTCAGGGTGGAGCCATTTAGTTGCCCTTTCGACTGCCCACTTAGCCAAACAAGAGGCCTGAAACCAGTCTGAAACCAGTCTGCAATCAGTCAGCAGGACATGGGGCAGGGTCTCCGGCGGCGAAGACCATGTGGCATATCAGGATAGTAGCCAATTTGCAAGGAAGAAAACACGTCGCGCTCAAATCGCACCCGTCACCTCAAGATGTGGCGCAGAAGATGGCAGAAGCCCGCTGCTCGATGTCCCCCAGTCGTTTGGGCTCAGACTGGGTGGGCCCAGACTTGTGTCTACACTTTGTACGAAAGAGCTGGTCATCTTCATGCGCTCAATGAAATTGTTCGCAGCTTGTAGTTTTGGTAGATACACACTTCGTTATTGTTTTTGGGGGGCTCCGAGGCTCTGGCAAGTTTACTTGCTGGCCAAGCTAGAGTCTCGTTTCTTGTTGAATATGATTTTCAGCACACGGAACGCCCGTACGAAGAGGATTTGCTTGAGTTCACTTCTGGCAAGCAGTGCCAGCTTTCTGTGCGCCCTCAGTCACGTTCGTAAGAATTATTGCTGGTAGCAATGTAGAAGTAAATTCGCCGCATTTATTGCGACATTGCTACCAGCAAAGCTGGAAAAGACGGGGGGCCGAACTTTCAAACACGACTGTCCGTGAGTTTGCTGTCAGCGCAAGCATGCATGTGAAAGGCTAGTGGGCTGGTTGGGTTGCTGGCCAGCTTGAGAGTGAACTACTTAGCATGTCTGCGAGTTAGCTAGATAGCTAAGAAGCTAGCGCTAAGCTAGCTAGGAAGTGTGCTTTGGTTACTTCTTGCTGTGTGATTGTTTGTATTTGTCTGTGCGTGTGCAGTTGGTTGCATATACTTGTTGTTAGTTAGTCAGTTTGCATGTGTGTTGGTCGGTGCGTTCTGCTTGTGTGCTCGCGTGTTTTGTTTGTTTGTTTGCCTGTTTGCTTGTTTGCCTGTGTTTGTTTGTTGGTTGGTTTGTTGGTTTGTGTTGGTTTTGTGGGTTTGCTTGTTTGTTTGCTTGCTTGTTTGTTTGTTTTTTTGTTTGTCTGTTTGTTTGTTTTACTTGCTTGTGTTGTATTGTACCGTACCGTGTTGCGTTGTATTGTACTGTATTGTATTGTATCGTGCTGTATTGTGCCGGGTTGTGTTGTATTGTTCCCCAGCTAGCGGAAAGCTATACGGGTTCTAACTTTTAATATAACTTCTAATAAAACGGGGAAAGTGATTTGCGAGATTGACGGCTCTGTGCTAGAGGGCGTGCAGTTGGGGTGCTGGCCCAGATGCTGTTGGGGTGCGCTGTTTGGGGAAGCTGTGGTGCTTGTGATGGCGCGGGCGAATTTTTACAAGATTGATCGCAGGGTGGCGCGTGCAGGTTTGGCGTGCTGTTTGGGGTGTTGTTTGAGGTGCTGGTGATGGTGCGGGCGCATCACAGATGGACGGGTGCTAGAGGGCATGCATGCAGGTGACGGTGCGGGCGCAGGTTTGCAAGATTGACCGTAGGGTGGTATGCCGTGCAGTTTGGGGTGCTGCTGCAGGTGCTGTTTTGGGGTGCTGACGTCTTGCTATCTGGGGTCTATGCTGGTGTATTTGTATTGTATTGTATCGTGCTATATTACATTGTTCTGTGTCTGGTTTTGTTTTGTTTGCTTGTGTGATCTTGTGTGCTTGGATGGTTGTTTGGCAAGCGGATTGTGTGTTGCTGTCGCTGGGCTGTTTTGCTTGCTTGCGTGCGTGCGTGCTTGCGTGCTTTGCTGTTTGCTTTCTATGTTTGTATCCCTACGCCGGTTTGTCATTCTTTATTTTGGTTTCTTGTGGGTGAACCTGACCTATCGTAATTGCCCAGTGCTCTCCTGCGAATAGTGTCGGCGGTGCCCATCATGGTGGCTACAACAAAGGCCCCACGCGGATAAACGTGGGGCTGGCCCGTCGTTCTGATGTTTAGGTTTGCGGCAACTATGGTGGTTCCTTCGCGAATTTGAGCCACGCGCGGGTATGTCAATTTTGGCGTTTCCTGCAAAGAATTGCCTGGATTCTGAAAGTCACCCCGGTTCAAGCAGATGATGGCAATCAAGCTTTTGTTCTGCATTTGCCATGGGGACTTGCAGTGCAATAGCAGCAGTAGCGTTGCTGGAGGGAATTGGGGCAGCGGCATTTGCGGTTGCAGACGGGGTTAGGTGTAGAAGTGGCAGCAATGTGGTATTGCTTGCGAAAGAGAGAATTAGGAGGGCCAGTGACTGTTCTTTTGCATATGCGTGTCACTGCTACTGTAGTTAGAACTTGTCACTTGTCCCCTTTGTAGTGGCCATTGTGGCTGTAGCAGCGTTAGTATCAGCTGCTGCACGGCCAGGATCGCCGTGCTTGTTGCTTGTGCTGCGGTAGTGCTAGCATTGGTGGCGGCAGCCGTGGCAACAGCAGTCTTTGGGGGTTTCATTTCTGGTTCGGAATGAACTTGTGGAAATATGGCTTCAAGTCGTGAAGTAGTGCTTGTGCCTGCTGCACGCAGAGGTTGATCTTGACGCTTCTTTTGTTTCCTTCCAGGGGGTGGCCAGCATTTCCACGCAAACCGAGGCATTGCGGAGGCTTTTTGACACCTTCAAGCCAGGCGGTGAAAGCCAGGCCTCAGGGGCGGAGTGGCTAGGGAGACTTTAGCTGATCCTTTTTTCTTGGATGGTGGTTTTCTCCAGGCCTTCGGGACATGGCCGCAGCTTGCATCTAGCTGGCCCTTTAGTTCTTTGCGGCATGCGCCCATGCGCCGCGACTTCAGACTGCAAAATCTGGAAGGAAAGCAGTATCACTCAGAAGGAAATATGCATGATTCCCATCCACATTCGGAGCACACAACGGACAATGGCCAACACAACTGGTATTTGCCCTACCTTGGCCTGGTTGGACGTTTTGCTTTTGTGGCTGTAAGCAGCCTTAAAGTGCCAGGAGGTTTAGCTGTTATGTTGAAACTTTCTTCAGCAGCCTGTTCGACGCGCAAAGTCGACCGCCTATTTGGCCCTGCCAGGTGATCAACCGCATTCTGGAGCTTTTTGCCGAGGCCTACTTTCTGCAGTGGTCACAGACCAAAGCTAGCACGCTCCCTCAAACTGCCTATGCAGCGCCAGATACGGTGCTGGCACCTCGGTTGAGGTAATGTAAGATTTTTTTGACATTCAGAATAGGCTGGGTGATTGTGGTAGTGCCCTTGTTTTGTGGTTTTGAGGTTTGATATCTTGAGCAAGTACGATTGCTTTGCTGAAGAGCGTTTGGGACTACGATCTCTGAATCACCGAACGGGGTCCTCTACTTTTGCTTTGTGCGTTGCGCTGGTATTGCTGCTGCTCATTCAAGCAAGGGTAGCTGCAATTATTTTAGCATCTTTCTTTCATTCCTGTTTTGCGTTAGAGTTGAATTGCAAGCTTGTTGTAACTCGAGGAACAGCCCCAAACAACAATAAACTAAACTCGAGAATGCCAAACACAAGTCATGTTTGCAGAACTCATTCACCATAAGAGGTTCTAAATCAAGAGTGTTTGTTTTGTGTTTTTGTTTGTTGGTTTTGTTCCAGTTTTTGTTGCCGTTCAAACTGATTGTTCTCGAGGTGTTTTTTCCTTCTGGTTTTCTCAATTTAAGATGTTACATCAAGCGCAAGTGACATGGCTGACCCATGGGAAGACTGACGACTCAAACCGCGCCAACAGCGCACTACCAGGGTCCCCTGTGCTGGAGTTTTCTGGGTTGACAAAGCCTCCCAGGTCCTTTTCAGCACCCGTTCAAACCAGCAAAAACTGCACGTACCATCCGAGAGAAAAGGTTGATTTTGACATTTTCGGCCAGTTGCCATCTAAGTGAAACGTCAGACGTCCGTCAGACGTCCCCGCTCTTACGGGTGGAGACTACGTGCATTACATGCAGGAAACAGCATGGTGTGGATCCTCGTTCAGCAACTGCATGTTCTGGTGAGTCAGGTTTTTCCTTCAATTTCACGCTGCCACTCAGATGAGGGAGGGGACCTTTAGATGCAGCTGGCCCTGCGGCGACTCAGAATGTCACCATGATAGCTCGTGCCACTTGCCCACCCATTCGGCGGCATATTTCGACTGCAGGCTTGTTGTCTGTCCAATCGTGAGCTGGGACCTCGCCTTTCTGAGGCAACGGCCTTCAGCCTCATCATGCTCAACACGGGCTTGCACGTGGCGGCCCGCAAGGGCAAGGCCGGGCTCCAGCTGTCCGGAGGAGTGTGAGGTAGTTGTGACATCACCCCTTCAGGCCAAAACCTGAGTTGCAAAACCAGATTTGCCAAATGCAGGCAAACAGGATTTGTGCCTGTGGAAGGCTCAGTATTGCTGGAAGGAGGTTACAGGGCGGGGCACGCAAACAGTCCTGTGGCATGGTTTGTCTACAAACAACATGCAAATCATTGCCTTTCTTCCCTGTGCTGGGCAGCAACGTGTACGCTGCTTTCGGCCGGCTATGGTTCACTTGTTTGGCAGACGCCTGCTGTGAGGAATGCGCACCTTCCACATGGCCACTCGTTGCCAACATCACAGCATATCACGCAGTCCATCCTAGCTTGTCAGCCTTGTCCACGTCAGCCGTGGCTGCCAGCAAGCAGCACATGACTTCCACATGGCCATTCCTAGCAGCAAGCTGCAGGGGAGTCTTCCCCCCGTTTGGCTCGTCCACGTAAGCCTTGGCTGCCAGCAAGCAGCACACGACTTTCACATAGCCATACCTAGCAGCAAGCTGCGGGAGAGTCTTCCCCCCGTTTGGCTTGTCCACGTCAGCCTTGGCTGGCAGCAAGCAGCGCACGACTTGCACATGACATAGCCATTCCTAGCAGCAAGCTGCAGGGGAGACTTCCCCCCGTTTGGCTTGTCCACAACAGCCTTGGCTGCCAGCAAGCAGCACACGACTTCCACATAGCCATTCTTAGCAGCAAGCTGCAGGGGAGACTTTCCCCCGTTTGGCTTGTCCACATCAGCCTTGGCTGGCAGCAAGCAGCACACGACTTCCACATAGCCATTCCTAGAAGCGAGCTGCAGGGGAGTCTTCCCCCCGTTTGGCTTGTCCACGTCAGCCTTGGCTGCCAGCAAGCAGCACATGACTTCCACATGGCCATTCCTAGCAGCAAGCTGCAGGGGAGTCTTCCCCCCGTTTGGCTCGTCCACGTAAGCCTTGGCTGCCAGCAAGCAGCACACGACTTCCACATAGCCATACCTAGCAGCAAGCTGCGGGAGAGTCTTCCCCCCGTTTGGCTTGTCCACGTCAGCCTTGGCTGGCAGCAAGCAGCGCACGACTTGCACATGACATAGCCATTCCTAGCAGCAAGCTGCAGGGGAGACTTCCCCCCGTTTGGCTTGTCCACAACAGCCTTGGCTGCCAGCAAGCAGCACACGACTTCCACATAGCCTTGTTCAAGTGCTCTCCAGCTGTTCAGATGTCACGGCTGTCGAATCCCAGCATTCGTTAGTCTGCTGTGGTGGAAGAAGGTCATATGCCATATTGCCAGGAATGCCGACAAGTTCAAATGCAATTCGATCTACCCTTTTTGCGGGTGTTCGGCAAGGACTTTGCCCTTGGACTTTTGGACAAGAGCCAACATTCCACTTGAAATGGGCACCTAGCTGCATTTTGTTGTGTTGTCATTCAGTCCTAACAGCAAACAATTTGTGGCAAGTGCAAAGCCCCTTCCAGAATAGAACAGCAACTGTAGTTGATCATGAGGGGGAGATTGTTGTCAAGGAGACGGCTCGTGGAGGTTCACAAAACATGTAATGGAGTTCAGCCGAGCATCCTCACACAAGGCATGGCATTTTCAAAGATGCTGTTGTTGGAGTGCCGGCAGTGTTTGGGAAACGGCCAGAAGCGGAACAAGGGCATCATGTGTAGAGCCATGCCGTCTCTTGCGCCGAGCCAGGCATCGCCCATGACCTGCGAGGAGTTCATGACCAACACTCGGCGAGTTGTCGAGGCGTCTGAGGTGCCAGACGGGGCACTGCAAGAGTTCTACACCTCCGTGAAGGACAGCCAAGCAAATGCCCAGTGAGAGTCCGGTGCGGGCCAGCAAGCAAGTTCCCAAGCGTCTTGACCCAGGCACTCCTGATAGCCATCAGTTGGCGATGAAAAGCGGCACCATCGATTGCAAATCACGCATAGCTTCGACACAGGTCGATCCGCCAAGACTGGGTGTGCCCCTTGGAAAGCCATCCGGAAGTGTAGCCTAGTCTCCGAAATCTATCACAATCAAAGCACAAGGGTAGAACATCGAGTTGGCGTCCAGCGCCTGAACGCCTACCCTTGTTCAGGTTCTGGTGAGCCCTTTTTAGGTTTGATTTTCTCATGCCGTAGGGTCCCCTTGCATGGGGCCTCACCGGAAATCCACCTGCGAGCGAGGAGAATGAGATCTCGATGCAGCCAATGCCACGAGTTGCCTTCTCTCGGCTGCCGGTGCAACCGGACATCGAGGGGTGGCTCACGGCGCCTGGGCGCGTTGGTTTTCGTTTCCTCGGGCTGCCTTTGCTCAAAAAAAAGAGAAATGGGCGACGTCTTGGACGGGACCACCATCATCACCGCCCCAAACAAAAGAACCTGAGGGGCATGGGAAGGCCAGCTGCATTGCGGAAGCTTTACTCAAGCTTCTGCTCAGAGCTTCTGGTGGGGAGGTTCGGAGTTTACGGGAATGCGCCCTCCGCGCCACAGGCCCCCTCATTACAGCGCAAGCTCACACATTCCCCTGAAGCACCCCCCAAGAGCCAGGGTTTTTGTGAGGTGGGCGCCTAGCTGAGCACTCACACCTTACTGTGAATTCAGTGACGCAAGCGTCCCCAAACCAACCATAAATCAGTTCCCCTTCCTCAAACCTTGGCAAACCCTCACTGCAAAACCCTTTACCTCCTCCTTGTTTTTGTTGACGGTCCCCGAGCCAAGCCTGGAGATCCCCGAAAGGTGTTGGTGGGCCCCAGCGACCTCCGGCGCTTTTGGGCCGTTTTGGCCCTACAGCGCCTCTACCTCTTCTCCGACAACAGCGACGTGGACCCGGCAGACGCCTGCGACCTCAAGGACGCCCAGGCGGTGAAGGTGGCGGACGATGCTCGGCCTTTTGGGGGAAGCCGTGCGGATCCCACTTCCATCATTTGGTTTCCCTTGGTGAGTTCGGACGCCGGGCCCTCCAAGCCCTATGCACAGAGCTGCCTGTAGGCAACTTCGGACGGCACGTGTGTTGCGGCAAATCTCCGCTTGTGTCATGGATTTGGGCCCTAGGCAATTCGCCAGGCCCCCTGGCCCGTTCGTCCCGATCCATTTCAAGTGAAGGTCCCAAAAGCTCAACGCTGTTTTGGGGGAGCCCTCCACATGTTTGGTGCATTTTTGCTTGGATGATGTCAGAACTTTAACTTTTTGCCAACTAGTGGGTTTTCCACCAAACCACTAAAAGTTAAACTTTTGGCAGGGGAGCAGAAAGCAACCGAGACAGTGACTGAGTCGGATTCACTCACCACTTCTCACCGGTAAAAACAGCTCAGGACAGCGGCGCTCGGGAACGCTTCTCTGCGCTGCTTCGGGGCCGCCAGGCGCGCGGCGCGCGCGCGGGAATCACGCGATATGAAAGGCCCGTGGAAAGCGCTGCGCACGCCAAAAGGATGGGGCGATGGGTAGGGTGAAGCAAAAGATGGGCGGATGGGTAGAAAAGCAAATTAGAAGAGTAGAGCCTCAGAAAGATGGGTAAGTAGGTAGGCACGCAGGGCAGGTAGGTAGGTACAGACAAATGGAATCTTAGATGGATCAGACATGAGTACAGATGCACGGAGGCATGTACGTATAGATTTAGCACCAGAAGATAGATAGATGGATAGATCGATAGATAGATAGATCGATGGACACAGAGATAGATTTATAGTTTTGCAATCTGGATCAGAAGGGCTTGATCTCGACCCAGAGGTTGACCAGACACATCAATGGATGGATTGGATGGGATGGGATGGGATGGGATGGATAGATGGATAGATGGATAGATGGATAGACCGATGAATGCAGGGATGGAGACTGGATTAAATAGGGTTGGACTGCATTGCATGGGATCGGGTGGGGTTGGGTGAGATGAGACGAATGGATAGACGAAATGCTTCCCTACACGCAACATCCAACATCCGTGCGGCAGCGACGTGTTTGAGTGGTTTCAAAAAAGGTTTGTTGGTCGCTAGTGTCATCATTTTTGGTCTTTGGATGCCCCTCTGAAAGGCCAGTTCGGCTGTCAGGGGGATGAACAAAAGGATGCTGCAGCTGCCCAGAAAGATGGATGTGGCCAGTCAACACAGTTCGCCGTACCAGCTTGTGCGGCACCCCTTTTTGTGTCAACCACATCCGACGGATCCGCCCAGGGGAAGTGCTTCTGCCTTTTTCCCAGTCCACGGGCGGATTCGGAGATGGCAGAGATGGAGAACCGCGCCTTCGAAGTGAATCAGCAAGGCTGGGCTTGGGCGCAAAAGTAAGAAAATCCAACAACCTGATTGTGTCCTGAAAGGTGTAGCCCAGGATGCAACAGGCTGTACTGAGGACTGGCATCTGTTGGTTCCAGGGATGGAGTCACGATTCACGTGAGCCCTTCTTGTGCCCTTGTCGGTCTTGAAATTGCTGTGAGAGCAAGGGCATGAAGGCTGATCTTCAAAAGTTAGCCAAGAAGACTGCCAACCAAGAAGTAACCCAGCTGAAATCCAGCTACTTCAAGCCCAATTAGAGCATACGCCGCTGAAAATGAGCGTGGAGCCCCAAAAGCATCCAGGTGTGGAGGAATCGTTACTGGCGTGGAAAGTAATCACCCATCAATCGCTGCCAGCACCCTCTACAACCCTCTACACCCAAGGCCAAAAAGCACCGAACAAGAGTTTGACCAAAGCGCGCCCGCCCACCTGCGGCCGACCGCCCGTTGCAGGCGGGCTATGGCCCACGCTGGGCTTGCCACTGAACCTGGTCCTGGCAGCCGAGTCCGCTGACCTCACGGAGAAGTGGGTGAACTTCATCGCCTGCCACATCTGAAGTTCAAGGCTTTTCGGGCAGTGGGATCACGGCAAAGTAGCCGTGACGGTTCTTTTTCTTGGGCCTTCCTGTTGATGCCCGTTGCGGAGGCGTACACCGCATTGGAACAGAGATTAGGTTTAAGACTCCTGGCTGCCGCTCAGGCAAAACTGATGTGCGTGAAACTTGAGGTTTGTGAGATCCTGTATCACAAGCAATACTACAGGCTTTGCTTGAAAGGTGGCAGGGGGGGTAGAAGCATCCGTATCTTCGGGAAAGTGCTCGTCGCAGTTTCACCCGCTGAGTCCGCCTGCTGAGTAAGGATCAGAGGAACGGGCACCGCGGCCTCACCAGGGGGCCGACGTCAGCAGACCCGGTGGCGAGTGCAAAAAGCGCAGGTTCATCTTTGACTTTTCGGTGCATCGTGGAGAAACCTTCTTGATGTCAGTCACCTCCCCTCTTTGATCTCTTTGCAAGTGAAAGTCTGGTGAACTAGTTCATGCAAGCAGCCATTTAAGAACTACTTGGTGCTAGTGAAGGGGCCGACCAGCGAGCATTCCAGAAGACTGAAATCCAGAGCAGACTGCAATAGTCGCCAGCTGCATTGGCTCTTTCTATGTATAGCTTTTCGTCAAGGTACAAGCGCTTGTGAAGGGCCAATCTCCGCGAATCTACGGTAGCCTTCCTCTTTTTCGGTGTGTGTGTAATGGCGGGCTGGCTTGGTGCGGCTGGTGGGTGGCTTAAGCGACTGGACTTCGGACTGCTGGGCCTGGCCCAAGCGAGTTAGTGTTTCCTGCAGACCTTTGCTACCTGCATTTTTGTTTATTTGTCCAGGAATTGCTCCCGTGTATGCCCTGCGAATGAGCCTATCCACTGCAACCCTTCACTTGCGTTTTTAATTGGAACCCTTTTCATTGTTGTCAGCGCTAGGAAGGGGGACATGGACAAAGACAGCAACAAGTTTGAACGTTTTGTCGGCCCTTGGGGTCGAGAAATTGCATCCCGCCCCGTCTTCTCTGCGGTGAGCTGTGCTCGCTCAGGCGGAGACGCGGCGTATGACCGGGACATTGCCACCATCATCAGGCTTCCGAAGAACGGGCCAGTTGTCAGTCGGCAGGTTTCAAGCATGTATATGGTGGCAATGTGTAGCAGGCTGGCACGTAAGGAGTGGACATTTGATGATGAGGTTGACCACCCGAACAGCCGGGCTATGGTGCTCACTTCTGTGTGGGGCTTGATCGATGGAGCGTGGCTACACACAAGAGCTAGTAAGAGCAGTAGTTTGCATGGCTGCTTCCTTAAAGTTCAGGCTTCAATTCCACAGATTCCCCTGGCACAGCCTCCTCAATTACAGTTGTCATCCCTTGTGATGGACTTGAAGGGTATGTGTACCAGCTGCACAGCATGACTGGGACCGAGTCAGTGAGGCAGTGACCACGGGTCCCACCTTTCGCACAGCAGGTCCCTGGCGGAGATCAAGCCTCAACTCCGCAGCTTCATCCAGCAGAAGTCGATGGAGTGGCCGCATGGCGGATTTGCGTGGAGAGTCGACTTATCAGAAGGTTACATATATCTACATGTATATGTATATGGATATTGTTGTGCAAACTGGTATGTATGTTTAAAAATATATACATTGATCATATGGACATTTGTTTGCTGATATATACACATATTCATATATATATATATATATACATATATACTTATATACACATAAATGTGCTGTTGAGCTGTGTAGTTCGTAGGTCGCATGTTGGACCGGGGGAGTCAAGCAAACCTCAAGCATGTTCCGGCTTGCTGGGGACAGCGGCGTTAGGGGAGGCGTATGTTTGTTGCCCTTACTAGGGGGCACGGATGCTGCCTATGTGCATGTTTACTGGTCATGCTCTTCGGGATGGCCAGGTTCAATTTTGTGGACCTGCGGCATGGCTCCAGCCGCCTGGCTTGGGAAGTTTCTAGTCAACCCTCCATGTGGCACCGCCTAGGGGAAATTCAGATGTATTTAATGGCCTGCGGCCTGGTTCCGCCGCCCCCACACACCTTAGAATTTCGGCCCGGGACGAGAGAAAGCACGCGATATGTAGACAGACACAGACAGACACAAAGACACGCAGACAGACACGCAGCGGGGGGGGGGAGGGTCTTCGCGGACACGAAGACAGACGCAGATGCGCAGGCAGACGCAGACAGAGCCAGACAGACACAAATACACAGACAGACACACGGGGGGGGGGGACACGAAGAAAGACGCAGATACGTAGACAGACGCAGACAGACACAGACAGACGCAGACAGACACAAAGAGACACAGACAGACACGCAGGGGCAGGGGGGGTCTTCGCGGACACGAAGACAGATGCAGATACGTAGACAGACATAGACAGACACAGGGGGGGGGGGGGCGGAGGGGTGGGGGAAGACTACCCGAAGCCTAGGGAAGAAGCCCGAAAGCACAGGACACGTGCGTTGTTTGGTCCCGAAACAGTATCGGAAGACTAGGAGAAGAAGCCGGAAAGATTGCGGAAATTTACGGGAAGAAGCTTGAAAGATTTCGGAAGACTACGGGAAGAAGCCGGAAGACTACGGAAGACTACGGAAGACTACGGGAGACTACGGGAAGACTACGGAAGACTACGGAAGACTACTGGAAGAAGCCGAAAGATTACGGAAGATTACGGGGGAAGAAGGCGGAAGACCGCGGAAGACTACGGGAAGAGGAAGAAGCCGGAAGACTACGGAAGATTACGGGGGAGGGGGGGGGGGGAAGAAGGGGAGGGGGGGGAGGGGGGGGGGGTGAGGGGGGGGGGGTGAGGGAAAAAATACATAAAATTGCACTTCTAACATCAAACCCAAAAATCAAACAGCATACAACAAAATCAGCAAAATTCACAGAAAACAAGATAAGAACCACCAAGCAACTCAAAAACCAGAACAACCCCCAACAAAATATTTAATCAAAGCATAAAACATTAAATAATTCAAACAAGCATACCAACAAAACAGCAAAAATAAAAACCATCAAAGAACACAAACTCAAAAACACACATCAACAAAAACAAAGCAACATACCAACAAAAAATATCAGAAGAGTATCAAACAAAATAAAATACAAACAGCCAAAGCACGAAAAAATCAAAAGAGCATGCCAAGTTCAAACAACGCACTTTGAAAGAGTCAGCCAAATCAAGAAAAAATAAAATATTTCAATCTTTACAAACCATAAGTACAGTATAATTATAACATATAAGATTTTACATGTTATTATTATAGTATGATTATAATTTCAGTACAGGATAATAATTTAATTGATTTGTCTTACTTCTTTCATACATCATTTTAAAAATAATATTAATATCTCTCAATGTATTTTGAATATTAAACTTTTTACTTTCAATAAATAATTTGATATTTTCTTTAACATCTTCTCCTTTCTCTTGACTATATCCCAACATCCATAATATATCATAAATCATTTCATATTTTTCTTACTGATTTTAAGAAACTGTTTAACATAATCATAAGGTGGTATTTTATTTACAGTTAGAAATATTAAAATCTCATCTTCTACATTTCTATTATGTATTCTTTTTATTCCCAACAGACATTTGATTAAAAATTGATTATCTCTCCATTCCTACAATTTTCACATTCGACTTTTTCATCCATTGAATAATTAATAATATTATTCACTATTTCATTAGGTAAATTTAATTTATACAATTCCATATTTTCTTTTTTGAAGTGACAACAATCATAGCATTTTTTATTGATATAATTATTGATTTTATCACCATTCATTTTCCTCTTATTATATTAAGGCACTATTTCTTTAAGTCATTTTTAAGGCATTAAGAAAAATAAGAAACAAACCATAAGTTCAATATAATTATAACATATAAGATTTTACATGTTATTATTATAGTATTAACTCCAAACCAGAGGTTGCTTTAATTTCAAATGGTATAGACATTCTAAATATATCCACTTTGGATATTAAACATATCCACTTTGGGTATTAAACATATCCACTTCTGGATATTCAATATATCCACTTTGGATATTCGATATATTTCCACTTTGGATATTCAATATATATATATTACACATATATATGTATATCTACTTTGTGTATTCAATATATATCCACTTTGGATATGAAATATATCCACTTTGGATATGAAATATATCCACTTTGGATATGACATATATCCACTTTGGATATGAAATATATCCACTTTGGATATGAAATATATCGCTTTGGGGTTCAAATCCATACACTTTGGGGTTCAAATCCATACACTTTGGGGTTCAAATCCATACACTTTGGGGTTCAAATCCATACACTTTGGGGTTCAAATCCATCCACTTTGGGGTTAAAACCCATCCACTTTACAATTCAATCCAGTTTGAGGAAGTGGTAGAGCGGTAATGCTTCAAATCTGCACCTTGCTTTGACATTTCAAAAGAGAGACACTAAAATATCACTAATGAGGGTTTGGGGTATTCTGTATAAGTCTTCCTGTTTATGAAATACTGGATTGTCTCCCCATTCTGCTTTGGTTTTTGATGGCAAGCGTTGGGCTGTTTCAATATGTTTCCCATGAACAACACTCCCACAGTCTTTCTGACATAAGGGTCGGGGTTTCCAAGTTGTAATGTTATTCCATAGCCTAGTGCGTTTTCTGTAATTAAATCCATATTTACAATAATCTACATCTTTAAAATCAAACTCATCCATAAACTCCTGATTTTTTAATAATCCAGTTTGAGGATTTTCGATTACAAAATACTTAGGATTGAAATATTTGATAATTTCAATAGTTTTTAAGACAATACTATTTGCATATTCGATATTCCTAATTCCCCTAGTTTTTGCAACACTATATTCAGTGCATGGGGGACTACTCCAAATAAAATCAAAATGGTTCCTATCAAATTGTTTATAATCCCATTTCAAAATATCAGTATTTATATCAGCATTTTTCAAATCCAATGAAATAACATTGAAACCGAGCGACTTTGCAACAAGTCCAACACTGCCTGTTCCGCTAAACATCTCTAATAAGTTCATTATTAAAGATATTTAGATAATATTATCTATGAATAAAAATCCCTGTTTCCTCGTCAAAAACTAAACTATGTTTAGTTTTCAATGAGTAAATACAACTTTATGAATAAAGTTGCGTTTCCTCGTCATAGTCAATTTGATAAAATGCCATAGTGGAGGACTTCGGCTCTTTTATCTCTTTGTTGTTGAGTTTGTTTAAATACACTTGTTTCTTATTTTTATATTCCCCATTGGTTCTATCTACTTCTTTACTTTGATAACTGTTTGTTAATGGTTTCTTCTTTTCCATTTCTTGTAAGATTTCTAAAATATTCTTATTCTGTTCTAAAACCTTATTCAGTTTTTTCACAATCTTTTCTAATCCTTCATCCATGTAAATATATACTAAATTATAAAACTAAACTTTTAAAACTAAATGTTTTAATTTCGAAGGTCTTTGTTACTTATATGTTTAAATTCTTTGCCTTGCACCATAAGTCTAACAATGTTATCTAAATCTTTTTGAGTATGTCCACATACTATCGCTTTGTCTAGATATAAATATTCATAGCTAAGACCAACACTAATTAATAAAAAGTTATATTTTCTAGTTTGAGTACGAGTTAAGACTATTTTACAACCACACTCACAAGTATAATAACTAACACCATTATAATTATTGTCTCCAATTTGTTTATCTAATTCAATTGCTCCATTATGTAAATTTGTTAAACTTGAAAATTTGTCCATATACTAAATCATAAAATAAACTTTTAAAACTAAATGTTGCAATTATGTTAAATCTACTCTTTAAATACTAATTTTTCATCATTTGTTTAATAGTTTCCTGAGTTTCCTTATCACCATTATCGGATGAGTTTATATTTGGTTGTTCCTTCTGTTTGTGGTATTTTTCCCTGCTTTTCCTGTTGATTTCTTCTCTATGTTCTTCTTTATATATTCTTGCTCTTTCTTTGTATTTTTCAGCATTTCTTAAATATTCAAGTCTTTTTCCCGCCTTTATCTGTTCTTGGTGTTTTTCACGGTACGCTTTGTTATCCCTTGCCTTTTGTTGTTTGAAATATTCGGGGTTGTCCTGTTTAAACTCTTGTTCAGTTCTTCCCGGCACTTTAATGTTTAGTGTTGGTTTCCACTCTCGTATTATTTCGCCTTCTCTTTTTTGTAACCTACTTTTGTTCTCACAGGGGCATTCTTCAATTAATTCAATGTAGCAGTTTTCATATCCGTGTTTTATCATAAATGGATAGATTAATGTATTTTGTCGGTTTTGTTTCTTCATATCGCCTCTATGCTGTGCCATTCTTTGACTTAAACTTTGACAGGTGCTTCCAATGTAATAATCTTCGGTTATATTATTTCTAATACAATATATTTTACCGTTTTGATAATTTTTAGTATTTTTCACTTTGACACTATCCATATTGTTATATATTGTTTTTATTGTTTAAGTAGTTTTCATTATTTGTTTAACAGTTTCCTGTGTTTCGTTTTCTCCATTATCGGATGGAGTAGCGTTCCGACCCCATTTAAATGTAATATTATGAACATCTGTTTCTAAGTTGATACTGTCTTTAGTTTTATCAATATTCATTTTCTTATCATTTCTACTTATTTTGAAACTTGTCGGAATACACGAACATTTACAGTTTCCTTTCTTTTGTATTTCTAATTCATTTTTCATTTCTAAGATTTTTTTACACATTGGACAAGCAAACTCAATAACTGATGTTTCTTTAACAACTTCTTCTTTTTCTTCATCAGTTGAAGAAACAACTGATTCTGTCTTATTCTTTTTCTTTCTCCCCATCTATATTAATATTTATATTTTTAATATATTGTATCACAAACTTAATTAATTCTAAAACAAAATAGCATACTTTCTTAAATCTATTATCAGTTATAACAACATCTTCTATATGTTGTACTTCATTTATTATATCAATATAATCTGTATAACTCCTTTTCATATTAAATAATAAGATAAATTATTTTTCATTTCTGTCTTTCTTTTCTTATAAAGTTTTTTCATTGTATCGTCTTTATTCCATCTATATTCCACAAATTTCTGATGATGTTTTGAATTTAGATGTTTAAATAAATATTTGTCATCATAAGTTTTACCACAACTGCAATGGTTAATGACCATATAAATAATAAATATAAAATATTTTCTAAATAACTTTAATATTATTTTATTATGTCTGATGTTCCAATAATAAAACCAATAAATATAACTGATTACGATTTCAAACAATCTAAATATGAACATGTGCCAAAACTACCTTTTCGCTCAATTGTTGTTGCTTCATCAACGGGTGGCAAAACAGTTTTAATTCAAAACCTTATCCTAAATGTTTATAGGGACTGCTTCGCCCGTATATTCATTTTTAGCCCGTCGGTTCATAATGACCCTACCTTCGTTGAAGTCAAGAAATATCAAAAAGATAATATGAAGGTTGATGATGAAAAAGAAAAGTTATATTATGACACCTACCAACCTGAAGAACTAGAAGAAATAATTAACACACAAAGAAAGATAATTCATTATATGAAAGAACAGAAGATGAAGAAACTACATTCAATTCTTATTGTTATTGATGATTTTTCAGATGACCCTAAATTTTTAAGATAATCAAAAATATTACACGGTTTATTTACGCGCGGAAGACATGACGCCATCTCTTGCATATGTAGTCTTCAAAAATATAAAACAATCGCCAATATAATTCGTGTCAATGCCAGTTCATTATACATTTTTAGATTAAAGAATATATCAGAGTTAATGAGTTTTATTGAGGAAAACTCGGCCATCGTTGATAAAGAGCAACTGTTAAATATGTATCATAAAGCGGTAGATGATAAGCCATACTCCTTCTTTTATGTTAATATGAATTCCAAAGATGTTAATAATATGTTTTATGTTAGATTTGAGAAAGCTTTTAAAATAAAATAAATCTATTATATATTATAGAATGTTAAAAATGTTTCAAGAAAGAATATATGAAGAACCAGTAAGGTTTTTCGGCAGCGATATACCAAAACAGATTCAGGAACACCGAAAGCAAAGACTACAACAATTAGTAGAGTGTGAATGTGGTGAAACTTTTTTAATGAAGGATGCCACTAACCATATTGAAAGTGATTGTCATATTACTTTTAAGGAAGAAGAAAGAATGAGGAAAGAATTAGAAGAACATATTCGTATAGAAAATGATACTGATAGTGATAGTGATAATTATAGTGATGGTGGTTCAACAAGAGTGCCAGATGATTAAAAAATAACTAAATATGTTAGATTTGAAAAAGCATTTAAAATAAAATAAATATTCAAATATATTATGATATTTTATGATTTACCAATAGAAATTAAAAACCTTGTATTATCTTATAATTTAGGTGATGTTAGATTATTAAAAATAAAAAATAATAATATTATTAAAAATTATATTAATAAATTTAAACCAGTGTATAAGTCTTACAAATTAAAGAATTCACAGTATTTTGAAATTGATAATATCATTATGAAAAATATTATCAAAAACGGCATATCATATATTTTTAACTTAAGTGAGTTAGATAAATTACATCAAAAACATAAACCATTAAAATTATTAATTGAATATGATATATTTGTTACATCTACCTCATTTACTTTTTTTAATCATCTTCGTAATCGTACTTTAACATCAAATAATTTATTTGATATTTATTATTTTCTTAATAAAGACCTTTATAAAACTAATTTAGTGTATAGGGACAATGTGGTTAATTTTATTTCATTACAAGTGAAAAAAATAACTATTAAAGTCATCAATTAAGAAAGACAAAGTTTTACTAGTAAATCTTATTCATATTTTTTAATTAATAATGTTAATGAATCATATTAATATTATTAATTTAAATCAATGAAGCGTTGCATAAATTCAACGCAGGTAATTTATATAATAGTTTGTCCGATTTTTGATTTTCTAACTTTTCTATTCTCGTTACACATTCTTGAATAGATTTTATTATTAAAGTATCCGCTCTCGTTTTTTCATCTACTCTTAAATTCTTAATGTCTTCCATACTGTTATTTTCTTCGTTTTTGCTTTGACCAATACCCATTATATATTATTATTTAGATTTTTCTTTTTTCAATTCCTTAACTTCTTTTTCAAGTTTATCTATTTTATCATTTAATTCTAATACTGCTTTATGAACCAACACGGGTAAAACTAAATAATTCAATCCTAAATACTCTTTATCTTTACATACAATATTTTCAAACTCTTTAGGAATTGCTTTTAATACTTCATCTGCGATATATCCTATATGAGTTTTACCCCCGTCATTTCTATCGTGTCTCTTAAACTTCTTTGGCTTAAATTTCTTAATAATATTCATACAGTTAGATTTGACATTGTCTATGTCATATTTCAACCGCGAATCAGATGAATCAACAAACGTTCCATTAATGGTTACTGTCGTTGCTGTTAAGTCTATATTAGTTCCTGTTGATGGTTCAAGTGTATTACATAACAATTTCTTCGTTCCTGCAACTGTTACATTTTCATTAAAAGTTGATGAGGCATTATTTGTAAAATTTTCAGTATTTACTGTCGTTCCATATGCCTTATCAATAGATAATAAAACTGAAGATGTAGTTGAACTATCTGAAACTCTGAACGCCGTGTTTGACGTTCTGAATATTACATCAATTGTGGATAAATTAGTTCCATCATAATAAGTTGATATTTCACTTGTTCCCATTAAAATATCTGTTCCTGTTGTCATTGAAATATTATTCAAAAATGAAACTGTTGTTAAATCAAATGATTGAATTGTATTAGTTGCTAAAAAAGCATTTTGAACTGCCAAATTGGTATCAATAGTAACGAGTGTTCCACCGTTAGGCGCTATATGATTAGAACGAAGAGCTCCATTGGTTTTAACATAAACATCATCAGCAAATAAATTACCCATAAAATCAGCAGTAGCAGTATTAAAAGTCCATCCGGTAGAAATATTAACTGCTCCGACTATGTTAGACTGAACAGCGGGGTCTCCACAAATAAATCTAATTGAAGAATTAGCATCAGTATTCCTCATATCAAAAGATGAAAAAGAGCTAACATATCTATATAATTCACAATTTGTATCAATTGTTAATTTACCATCAGTATCAATATTAACATTATCACAATTAACATCAGCATTCGTATAAATATTACCTAACACATCTATAGGTTTACTAAAAATAGTTTTATTAACTAATCCATCACACATCATATATTGATTAGAAGCATTACTAACATCACCAACACTAATGGCTACAAAATCATCATGAGACATATATAAACCTTCTATAGCATCAGGAGTATATCTTCGTATTGAACCATTATTATTAAAATTCAAATATGAACCATTGTTAAAACTTATTGCTTTGTCAGTTCCCATAAATTGAACTGCATCAGTAAATCTTGCTTGTCCAGCACAATTTAAAACATAACCATTAACTCCAACAGCACCTAAACCGAATCTATCCTTAACCCAAACACGCCCAACATTAGCATCTCCTATTTGAGTTTCCCATTGACCTCCTGCGCTACTCATCCACATTCTACCATCTCTGTTAATATTAAATTCACGATTGAACATTTGAAATGTCATTTGTAGTCCTAAATTAGGCGAAGGTGTAGTACTAAACTTGTTACAAATTATAGAACCAGTAGTTAACATGTTTAAATTACTGTGTAAAGTTGTATTATCACTAAAATTAATAGCACCTGCTACTGATTGAGCGTTAGTATCTATTTTATCTAACTTTTGACCTAATGATGTATCCTGTGAATTATTAGTAGTAATTATTGAATTAATTGTATTTGTATTTCCTGTTATTAATCCATTTAATCCATCTGATTGTAAAACATATCTAGCATCAGAACCTGCTATATTTAAAATAGACGAACAAGAAAATAAACCAGATACTTGTAAATTAGATAATATTGTTGTATTATGATTTAATATTATTTTATCATTTTGAAAAGTTGAAGAATTATTAATTTCTACATCTCCAAAACCTCTTTGATTTAAAAACATAGTTGCCCCACTTAAATTTCCATAAATATAACTATCAAAATAATTATTATACATTTCATAAAAATTATTATAATTTCCAAAATTTGCTATTTTAAAAGTCGATGTTGTTGTTATATTATGTATTAATGTATTATTTAATATTGATGTATTTAATTTATCTGATAATAAATTATTAGTTGTTATTTTATTGTAATATAAATTACTATCAAATGAACCTGATTGTAATTGAGATATTAAATGAGAATTTGATGAAATATTATTAAAATTAGTTGATACCGTAGAATTTAAATTATTTATTAAATTTGTATTAGAAGAAATATTATTAAAATTAGATGTTATAGTAGAATTCAAATTATCTATTAAATGAGTATTAGATGAAATATTATTAAAATTTGTATTAATTAAATTAGTATTAGATGAAATATTATTAAAATTAGTTGATACAGTAGAATTTAAATTATTTATTAAATGTGTATTGGAACTAATATCATTAAAATTACTTGTCGTAGTAGAATTTGCATTGCTTATTAAATGTGTATTGGAACTGATGCTATTAAAATTTGTATTTGAAGTTATTGTCAGATTACTTATTAAAAATGTATTTGAACTAATATTATTTGATAATACATTAACTTCTGTTTTGTTATATGATTGAGTTATATCATAAAAATTAGCGTCAATCTGTGCTTTTGTGTAAGTATCTACTTGGTCTGCTTTGTTGTTGAGTAAATCAATTATATCTGATTGATTAGCGTATATGTTTCTAATGTTTGTCACCCCGCTTGTAGAATTGATTTCGCTAATTGTGTGCGCTACAACATTCTCAAAGTTTGTTAAATTTATTGAAGGCATTATATATTAATAGTAGAAAATGATAATATTTATTTATTTTTAATATTATCATTTTTACTTATTTTTAATCGAGTATCTGCACTCCGGCGTCTCTAATGGATAATATTTGTTCTGATACTAACGTTATATATATTGTGTCAGGCATAAAACTTACATCCATACTTCCAGAAGGTTTAACACGGATTAGTAGTTGTTGCCCGGCTTTCGTGTTTATTCCAGTATATGAACTATCGGGAACCTTCTCCATATTCATAGCAAAGATGAACTTGTCGGTTTTATACTGGTTAAATTCAATAGATAAATGATGTTGATGAAATAAAGGTAAATTCAATGCCTTTCGCAAATAATAGAAAGCTTGCGTTAAGCTTTTACAAGGATACTCAGGAAATAATTTTGAACCTAATTGAAGTTGAAATTCTAAGTCATTGTCAGGGTTATAGTTTCCATGAGTAGAAAAGGTTGTTCTTGTCGATGGATGGTAAAACCTGTTGTATGCCTTATGAACTTCAGTTGCTCCTCCCGTGGCATCTGCTTTATAGAAGGTGATAAATGTGGCAGTGAGTTTCGACACAGAACGAACAACAGTAGTGTTTATTGTTGCTTGACCAACAACTGAATTAGACTGACAAATGTAAGTATTATATGTGATAAGTAATTCTTTTCCATCAAGTAAATGTGAAACGTAACGATTGTGTAAATCATTATCCAAACTTACTACATCGCATTGAAGGAAGCAATTATTAAGTTCGAATTCACCGCTTGTGCTTTGATGTGTGTTAGGCGCACTCTCAACGTCGGGGAAATCAGTGGAAACATCAGGTGAAACAATACAATCGGTGAAATTACTGACAAGTTCAAGTTCTAAAACAAGAGGACACGCTTTTAATGGAATATACTTAAACTGGTTAAATAAACCAAGCATAGGTTTAAATCCAACAACCATTTCAGACGTAAAGCCCGGGATTGTTTGAGCATTATAAGTTTTTCCAATAGTGCCAGTTGTAGGGTCAGCAAAACGTTGTGCCAAATCGTCATCGTATCTATATCCAAAACTTTGCGCGTCTTCATTGTCCCTTGCTCCTTTTGACATCAAACAACTCATCATGTGATGGTTTCTATTGTAATAGTCAATGTCTTCAACAAGTTGATTACCAGCAATTAATCTTGCCCTTCTGAAAAAGCAGTAAGCAGGAGATAGAGGTCGTAACCGTTTGTTGCTTGTATTTTCCTTGTTCGAAACATTGAAAAACACCATTACCGATTGAGGGTCTAACCAACTATTATCTTCTGCATTTAATGCGATTTTCAATACACGATTTCCAGACGAAGGTTTATAGATATTTGAACCAGACGGGAAGAACGAAACGCTACGACGCTCATTTATATAACTTGCACCTTTGTTTAATTTGAATGAGAGGTTGTCAATTAGAATATCTTCAGCACTAAAAGTTTCCATTGCTATATATAATTTAATTTAGAAATAATTTAAACTAAACTAAATTAAATAATTTAGTGTAATCCTTTTGATTAGAGTTATTATTTTTAAATATTTTCATTTTCTTTTTCTTAATCTTATCTTCAACTGGATTATTCCCTTTTTCTTTCTCCATTACTAATTCTCTAATTTCTTCATATGTACTTTTCTTATACTTTTTATTTTCATTCTTAATCATATCATCCGTTGTTTCATTGTCATATTTCTTATGTTGTATCATAATAATAATATGAAAATAGTTTTGCGTTTTTTCTTTTTACTATTTCATCAAGGTCTGATTGAGTATGATTACAATTGTTAGTGTTGTCATTGATGAGAACATAACCATTTTTATATTTTGGTACGAACATATTATAAATTGAAATAATCCAGTTATAATCAATATAGTCAGGTCTAACTCTGACACTCCGAATAATGAAACACCCACACTGACATTTTACATGTGTTCGTTTATTATCTCTATTTAAATCCCTTAATCTTTCTACAAGTGTTGATGGTTTATATTTTGTTTCACTTTCTGTCAAGTTTTCATGTAACTGATTATACATATATAATATTATATAGTTATATATTTAAGTACTTATTTAACTATATTATCTCCTTTACCGGTTCAATTGCTTCTTGAAACATCTTTACCTTGGTCTCCGTATCCAGTTATGTAATCGTGGTTAGTAAATGGATTTAATGAACCAGTATAAACAGTTATAGCGCCACGGTCAGCAATACTGACAGGGTCTAAGATACTTCTAAAATTAATATAATCATCGGTAATTTTAGACCTTCGCGATATAAACGGCGCTCCATAAGTGGTTAAAGTTAATTCTCTTTCAGGGTAATCTTTTGTTATCTGTGCCCCTACACTTGAACCGAGACTATGTGTTATAAGATGTTTAACTTCATTGTTTTCATCCAATGCTGTTGATGTGTCTTTATATCGTTGTGAATATTTAGTCATTTTAAAGGGAAGTCCTACATCTGCCAGAATGTCATTAACAGCACCTCCAAACGTTCCTTTTCCAAATGTACCGCTTACATACATTTTATCACCATCAATATAAAAACCTTTACCATTACCATAAGCTTTACTTAATCCTTGAGCATCAGTTAAATTTGAATTAGGATAATAACTATTTAACATTTTGTCAGTTTGTTTCATAACATTAGTTATTTTAGTTGTTTTCTTATAAGGTTGATAATGTTTAATTTTCCCTTGCTTCATTTCATAAATTAACTTTTTATTATTAATCATATATTTAAAGTTATAAATTAATTTCTCAATTAATTAATAATGCTTACATATAAAAAAGTTTATATTGACAGCGCTCATAGGATTAGAGGCACATCATCAAATTTTAGAGTTGAATTGCCGGAAACATTACAAACAGACAACGGGGTTCATTGCTACATTCACGAAGTAACATTACCTAACTCATGGTATTCAATACAGTCAGGATTAAATAATATACTATACTTTTATTCTTCTCCGTTAGTTCCAGATGAAGATAATACAAATGTTCATTGGATTGCTGTTGCATTGGCAGAAGGAGTTTATACTGGCACAGAACTGGCAACAGAATTAAAATCAAAAATTAACGGTATTGTTGATAATGTTAATTTCTCAAATACTTATGAAGTTACTTACAGTGTAAAAACTAATAAAATCACGATTTCTTCAAACTATGCCGATAGACAATTTGCAGTATTAACTGATGAACAAATGAAGATAATATATGAAAGTTATATTTGGATTGGAAGTTTTGATGCTAATGATTTAAAGTCTGTTAATGAAGTTTTAGGAAATTATCAAATGAATGTTTATCAATATGGTAATGCTTATGTTTCTGGTTTCGTTAATCTTCAACCCATTAGAAATATTTATATTCATTCTTCTCAGTTGTCTAATTATAATCAAGTAAATTTAAGAACGGGAGATAGTACAGTTGTTAAGAAAGTGCCAGTCACAGCGCCACATGCGGGAATTATTTTTGATTCGGAATTAAACCCTCTGGATTACTTGGATGTATCAAATAGAAGCTTTAAACAATTAGATTTTTGGATTAGTAATTCATTAGGAAATGAAATTAATTTAAATGGGGTAAATGTATCCCTGTCATTATTGTTTGTGAAAAGCGATATTATTTAAATAATATATCTTTATTTTCCATATGGAAAATCTATATATATTATATGTCAAGTATTGAGGTAGTAGATGTTAATAATGAAACTAAAACAGAAGAAGCACCTGTTAATAATGAAGTCGTTGAACAAAATGAAACAGTTAATGAAGAACCAACGCCAGAAGAAGTTAAACCTGAAGAAGTCATTCCTGAACCAAAAGCGAAAGCAAAAGCATTACCAAGAACTAAAAAAGAAGTTGAATTAGTAGAATGTGAACAATGCTCTAAAAAGATGACATTGAAAAGTTTGAGACACTCACATCCTAAAAATTGTAAAGGGGCAAAAACCGAGATGCTCCCAGTCAATCCACAAAAGAATATTAGAAAGATAAAACCAGAAGTAAAAGAAGAAATTAAGAATGAGATTAAACAAGAAGTGATTAAAGAAACTATTAAGAAACCCACGGCAACAGAATTATTAAGCCAACATTATGAAGAACTTAAACAAAAGAAAAAACAAGATAAACAAGAAAAAATAAACAAATTATCTTCATCAATGTTTTAAATAATAATCTAATTATAATATATATTAATCATGCTTATGAGAAGTCATAGAAATGTAGAACTTAAAAGGGCACCACAAGTAGAACGTCATTATAATGTTTCAGATTTATGGGGTGTTGCCTCGCGTATGAATTATTTTAAACAGTTGAAGGACACACTGGAAGCGAGACAATCACAGGGAGCATTAATAAAATATAGAAATGATTTAGCTGAAAGCAACAGAACCGAAAGTTACAGAAAGGAATTAGACAGAATAAGAAACATATTAGACAACACACGGTCACCAGATGGAATACAAACGAAGGAACAACTAACTGTAAGAAAGAAGCATTTAGAAGAAATGATTAAGAATATCTCTGATTAATTTATTTTTCTAAATAATTAATATACTATGATTAAATCAATTAATAGATTGAATACAGTAAGACCGGTAAAAGTAGGTTCATTGAAATCACAATTACATTTGAGACCTTCTTATGATGAATTGTTAAAAGAAACGTTGGTAGGAGATGAGAACCGTCCATCAATTGAAAATGTGATAGACAGAAAAGCGACAAGATACAGATTAAACCAATACGGTAGTCAGTTTGATAATAAGGAAGCCTTAGACATTCAAAAGAAACAAGAACTAGACCGGAGAGGAGAAGTTATGAAAGGAGCAATGTCGGACGATGGTAGTGTAAGAGCTAAACTTAATGATGAATTGAAACTTGCTGACACACTGAAACAACACCAGTCTTTCATTCAAGAAGGATTGGCGGAAACAAACAAACAGAAAGAAGAACTCGCTGAACGAATGAGACGTTGGAGAGAACAACACGAAGAAATGGCAAGTGCTGTATCAAAGAGTTCATATCCTGCCGGTGTAGAAGTTCATTCAATGGTGTCCGCTGATGAAATGCCAGAATTAGAACCATTAGAGGAAGGCGAAGAAGAAGATGAACGAGAAGACGACCCAGTTGTTGAAGTAGAATCAAAAGCAGAAGACGCTTATGGTTACAACGAGTTTAAGAAAAGAGCGTCTGAACTAACACCCGCTTATCTTGCAAGCAGACCAGAAGAGATGAAAACAGTCATGGACAAACTGAAAGGATTTAGAAAGATTAAAGACAGTGTTCATGAAGAATTCACTGAGTTATATAATGCTTTAATTAATAGCGATGGTGATTTTATCAAGAAGGAACACAGATTGAAATTAGTAAGGTTTTACAATGATAAAGTGTATTACTCAGTTTTCCACCCACGACCTAAGGAAAAAGAAGATAGTCCAACCGTGATGGATGGTTCGGTTAAAGAAATACCAGCGGAAGTTTAATAAAATATATAATATTTAATATGACTAATAAATATTATGGATTACGCCGACGCCCTACTTTTGAAGAAATGCTAAAGGAAGCGATGACGCACAGATTAAAAATTGAAATCATCCCCGAAAGACAGGTAATTGACTTGCCAATCAACAATATAGATTTTGACGATTTTGACCTTTCAAAATACGATAGGAGACTACGGTTGAATGCTAGGGTTCAAACTGATGAACAAGTTCTTCAACACGAATTGTTCCCTGGTATGTTTGATGAAGTAGCGCCAACATCACAGTTATATGAAAACAACGAGGCAGACGCACAAACAACACGATATATAGCAAATGATTTTACTGATGAAATTTATAGTAATGCAACTTCAGGACCAAAAGATGAACCGAAAGATGAAACAAAAGATGAACCAAAAGATGAAAAGCAGGAAGATTTACAAAGTCTTCATTTAACATCATCATCGTCATCAGCATCAACCGAAAAAGATAAGAAAGAGGAAAGCCGAGAAATAAAATCGTTAAGAAACATATTTTTAGGTGGAGAAGACAAGAGCGTATTTGAACTATTCAAACGTGACAAGAAGACATCCACACCATCAGAACAATCAAGGGAACAGGAAGAAGAACAACCAAGGGCATCATTCTGGTCAAGACGACAGGTAGAAGCAAGAAGCAGAAGCCACTCACCAGAAGAAAGAGCAAGAGATAATCAAATGAACAGAAGACAATTAGAAACAAGAAGCAGGAGCAACTCACCCCAAGAAATAGCAAGAGGTAGTGAATGGACGAGGGAACAAATGGAAACAAGAAGCAGGAGTAGAAGCCCAGAAAGCACAAATACAAAAAGTAGCCGTGGTAAAAAGAAAAAATAAAAGTCTAATTATAGGAAAATAATAAAAAATCACTTAAAGAATAATCACCTTTAATATATAAAATATAATGCCGTCATATTTTGTTGATAATGGCGTGAAAATGACAATGACTAATGATATGTTTGATATGTTATGGAACAGTATAGGAAATGATGAATTTATTAGTTCAGAAACAAGCGACATATCATCAGAAGAAGAACCGAAGACAAAAAATGCTGAATGGAGAAAACAGGATAACGGATACTACAATAGGAAACCAAATGATGATAACTATTTTAAAACATACTATAAAGAAAAGACAAAACACTCATGTGTATGTGATATTTGTGGAAGTCAGCTAAGTTGTAAATCAAATCTTGCAAAACATAAGAAGTCTAAGAAATGTCTCGTAGCAGGCAATGCTACTGCACCGTGTCAAAAGCATTTAGTGTAATTGAATGATATTATTAAAAATAATATCATGTAATTCATAAATTGTATGATATTATTAAAAATAATATCATGTAATTCATAATGAGTAGGAAATTAGATAAGGATGAAATTTTAAAAAAGTTATATTATGATGTTGATGAGGGGTTCGGTTCTGTTAGAGATTTATATGAAAAAGCGAATAAAGTTGAAGCAGGTTTTACATTAGATTATGTTTCTAAATGGATGAAATCTCAACCAAACAAGCAAACAAGAAATTATAAGAACTACAATTCATACACGGCACCTTTTCCAAAATATGAATTCCAAATTGATTTAATGGTCATGTCAAGTTTGTTAAATGACGTTGGTGTTGATGTTAAAAATCAACCTAAATTTGGTTTTGTTTGTATCGATATTTTCAGTAAAAAGTGTCATATAGTTCCAATGGAAATTAATGATATTGAAACTTTTTTCAATGCTATGTTGGAATGTTTTAAAGTTCTAGGCTATCCACTTAGTATATATAGTGATGACGAAGGAGCATTAAATAGTAAGAAGATACAGAATTATTTGAAAGGTGAAGGAATTGAATTAATTATTACTAAAACTCATGCATCACAAGCGGAGAGAATGATTAGAACAATTAAGAAAATGATTAGTGATAGACTTCGTCATCATAAAGGGTCATGGGTTGAAATGATGAAAGTATCACTGAAGAAATACAACAATAGTCAAGTTCATAGTAGCACCGGCATGGTTCCAAATAAAGCGCATGATTTAGATAATGCTTTGGAAGTCAGGTCAAATCAAATATTGAAAGAAAAACATAATAGAAAGTATCCAAATGTGACTGAGGGAGATTACGTCAAAGTATATAGTAAAGGTAAGGGAAATTTTGTTTCTAAGAAAGAGAGCCGAAGTGTCTGGAGTGAGAGAAAATACAAGGTAATACTTGTTGGTAAGGATTTACTTAACAATAAGTATTATAAATTAGATGGATTAAGTAAAAAATTTAATCGGCACGAGATTTTATTGGTTAATTAAATAATGTCCATATGGCAAACTTTCAATAGCGTTATAGAAATATCTTTTATTGCAAAAATTGGACAAAGAAAACTTAACTTGATTAATGCTATATATTTGATGGTTTTTTGAGCGTATAGTGTTAAATTCAACTTTATCCTTCAAATCACCATTTAATGTTTGTTCGTATTTATTATAATTTAATTCATTAGCCACTTTATGTTTAACAATGCCTTTACTCCTCTTATGTTCTTCATCTTCTCCATACACTTTATAACAATATGATTTAGGTTTCAATCCTATGAAGTGTGTCATTATTTTCCCTGATAACTCATCCTTCATTTTGCCAAGAACTTTTTTATTAGAAGCATTATAACATTCATGATTTTTAGGATAATCTGAAAAATCCATATGTTGTTTTATATGCTTTAAAATCTGTGTAAATATCATCAGTTTCAACATGGATAATAAAACTATCAGTGTCAGTATATGCTAATTTTATTTTATCGTTATATTTAGGTTTTAATACATCATAATAAAAAGAATACATATGAATTTTAGAATAATCTAAAATTGATAGACCCATATAAATAGGTTTATCTAATTCTACCGTTGCCTTTTCTTTTTCTACTCCTACTAAACTTTCGTTTATAATGTGTCTGTGTTTGTATGATGGCTTATTTACTAGCTTCTGGAAGCGTTCAGGTGTATTAACTAATTCAAAGTCAATGTGATTACGAACGTTTTCGAGTGTTTTTCCATATACAGCGTTATTTAATAATTTGAATAAATCTTTTTCAAATTCAGTTTTAGCATTCTTTCGTTTTTCGGTATTGAAATCAATGTATGGTTTTAAGAAATCTGCTTGATTAAAACTAATTACCCTATGGACTTTCTTTAGTTTTAATCCATGCTCTAAATAATACTTCAATGCTGATATATGTAATACATACTTTTTCTTATCCATAACATTTAATATTAGTTTATTTGTTTTTTCATCAGATGCATCTTTTCCATAATATTTTTTTATGTATTTCTTTTTGAACTGGTGAAAGCATATTCTCACTAACACTCATAATTTCTGGTGCTAATGGATAATCTCTATGTAAATCATGTAATTCTTTTGGATATTCTAAATCAACTTCTAAAATATAGCCTTTGTCATCATCATCGCTATAACTTAATACTTTCTTCTCATCCATCCTTGAAAAATACCAATTGAAATTATCAAACGGTAGTTTTTTACTCATAGCCAGACCATACAAGTTATTAGCATCTAAATAACTTATATAACTTGATGGTTTTGACAAGTCATATTGTTCATTCATGTATTTATTATTTGCTTCTACTTTTTTATGAGCACATTGAGTCATCCCGCCACGAAGACCTTTTTCAATCATTTCATACATATCTTTATTATGTATTTGTTGAAGTCTAACACCAGTCAGAGATAAAAAGGCAGACCAAGAATAATTAGGTAATGTTATGTAATGTGCAGGGTCTAATCCATAAAAATTTAAACACATATCCCTAAAGTTTTCAAACACATCACTAAGCAAATAAACATCTGTCATCAAATATAAATCATGGTATTCACCTAGGTTTTTGATATTGAAATTATCCCATATTACTTTTGCCCTTGTGTGTTGTGTATCTGTTATACCTTCTTCATATAATTTACTGTAAAAGTCTTCTATATTCGGTAATTGCGATTCATTGAATTTATCAAATGAATTCATGTAGTCGTAAGGATAAACTCCTTTTTCAGTTAATAAGTCTAAATCGGTTTTATTTCTAATATATGGATTTGCTGATGAAAATCGGAAATTATCCTTCCAGTCATTCCGCTTTTTATATATAGGTTTATCATGTTCATCTTTACCTACTATGTCATATTTATTTAACTTAACTAATTTATCCAAAGATGCTGAGAGAAAAGCCATGCTATCTTTAAACTGTAATGAACCAAATGAAAATGTAATAAACTTTTCGCTATTTTGTGCTATTACATCTATTCTCTTATTTTCGTTCAATTCCTTATTTATTTCATTTGCTTTGCCTATTATTAAGTGAGAGTCATAGTTTTTTAAATTATGAAAAAATACTGGTATCTTGAAATATCTAAATGAATAATCCAAATTACATTTTTCGTGAGCACAACCTAAATACTCACCAGTAAAATGACAGTGGTCACGAACCTTTCTTCCTTTGGAAGAAAGGGTAGTCTCGTGAGCCTCTGGCGAGGCGTCTCTGACTTTTGTATCTTCTGGTTTAAAATTCTTATTACATATTGAACATACAGTAGCTTTTCTAAATTCTGCTTCTTGTTCATCTGTAATATCCATTGGTTTATTAACATTCATTTTATCAAAAATATCTTTTTTAATTTCTCTTAATTTATTTACAAAGTGGTCTAAACAATCCTCTCCACGGTATAAAAAAGGTTGACTTGTATTATCAATAGAATTTACAACATTCAACATATAACCGCATGGTTTATGTTCCTGATACGTGCCCTTGATGCCATTATTTGAATTTACAGTTATACACTCAAAATCTCCATAAACAACAAATGGACATTTTAATTTTGTATTGTATTTTTCAAATTCAATATAACTACCTTCTTTTGGTAATTTAAACTGTTGTCCATGTGTTGCCATACAACCAGTTTCATAATGTTTTGTTAATAAATCCTTTCTAGTAAAGGCATGAGAACAATAATGACAATAATGTTTTGGTTGGTCATTTTTGTTTGTTTGCCAGTTCATTAAACGACTTAGACTTTTAATAACTACATAATGATTATTATTATTGATTTCAATTTTCAAAAGGTTTATTTGATGTTTAGCATCTCTTGTTTTAGTTCTGTAATCAATTATAATTTTCTTTTCATTCAAAGTATCATCAATTTCATAAACATTGATTGAAACTAACTTACTATTATTTTCTTCAAACCTTTCAATATCTTTATTACCAGTTGGAAATTTAACACCTTCCCAGTTTAAGATATTGTCATTTAATTTGTTGTAATGGAACATTTCTTGGGAATTTGATTTATTAATTATATCAAACACTACACTTTGAACACTATATTTAAAACATTTGTTATCTTTGTTTTTGATATTAATACATGCCTTTTTTAGTTTAATCCATTCTGGTAAATCTATATAACTACCCGCCCTAGTTGGGTCATATTTGTCATAATGGATTGTTATTGATAATATTTTTTT
The DNA here is from genome assembly GCA_963377175.1 of Effrenium voratum. Lineage (NCBI taxonomy): Eukaryota > Dinophyceae > Suessiales > Symbiodiniaceae > Effrenium > Effrenium voratum. The sequence goes on from CAUJNA010003318.1 coordinate 347,680, forward strand.
AAATTGTAAATTAGACGCTGAACCTTCTAGTTTCTCTATGTTCAATAAAATCTCTTTGATTGATTTTTCAATTGCTTCATCCAAATCGGTTTCATTATATATGTTTGCCCTTGTTGCAGGTAAATTATAAAGTATCTCTGTATGTTTTATTACTCCATCATCATCATAATAATGATAAAATAAACCTTCTGCCCTTATATTCAGTTTCATTGCTCTATTAGTTTTCAAAAAGGTCAAAAGTCTATCTTTTTGGTGGTGTATCATTGATAGTGCCTTTTCACCTTGAAAATGTTTATTTACTAGTTTTATAGAATTAGCATAACTTTTGAAAGCTGATTGTTGGTCTGTTACTTGGAATTTATTTTTGATTGCATATTTTGTCATTGCATTTTTCATTCTTTGTTTTAGGTATGTTGAGCGCAATGTTTTTGTTGCATAACTATTATACTCATTAGTTCTTGCTTCTGATTTTAATTTCTTGTTCAAAACATTTGAGATGGGTTTTTCTTTGTTGTATCTAAATTTTCTACCATCTATAATTATTGATTTTAATTCCTTGTTTCCTCTTTTTGGAATTTCCGCTTTATCATTATTCAACAGATAATCTATAACATGTTTCATAATACTATACTATATAAATTTAATGTGTTTATTTCTTTAAGTGGCTTTTTAGAAAAATATACTTAAAGATTTAATACCTTAATATATTATAAATAGAAATGGTTGAATTTACTAAAAAAGAGCAAGAAGAAATTATTAATGACTTTTTGAATAAAATAAAAGTTAATGACATTATCAGTAGTTGTAAATGTAAACTAATAAATGAAAAAACTGGACTAACTAAGTTAAATTTACCTAATCCAATTGTTAAAAACATTTGTGATTTTAATTATGTTGAATGCGAGAAATGTTTTTTATTAAGAAATGCAAAGCAAGTTTTACATAAAAGTAATTTACATTCAACATTGAGACAATGTATTTATGATAAATACAAATTGAAATTTGAAGAAAATACATTTCTAAATGATGACTCATCATTAAGAACATATTGTTTTATAAAGTTAAATACATTTCCTACATATGAAAAAGTGAAAAAATATATACTGCAAGATAACGAAACATATATTTTAAAATTTTATAATGATATTAAATATTACTACGAAAAATCATATGAAGTTAGTTATGGTGGCAAAACTGGAACAACAAGACCAATTGAAGAATTTAATAATAAAATGATATTTAAATTTATTGATGAGTATGATTTATCAAATAATAAAATTGAAAATGATTGCAAGGAAACATTTTTAAACTACATAAAACAAAGAAACCAAGAATTGAAAATCATAATTGATAAAATATGTGATTATATTAAGGATGAACAGAAGAACAATATAATAGGTAAATTAATGTATGGTGATGTGATAAATGATATTAAAAGTGTTTTAGGAAACTGGGGCATAGATTTTTGCATTTATGATTTTGCTGATAGAAAATATCCATTTAAAAATAATAAAAAGAACTTTAAACAAATACCAAAGATTACAAAGGAATATTTAAATACTAATGACTTTGATTAAAACCATACTATAATAATAACATGTAAAATCTTATATGTTATAATTATATTGAACTTATGGTTTGTTTCTTATTTTTCTTAATGCCTTAAAAATGACTTAAAGAAATAGTGCCTTAATATAATAAGAGGAAAATGAATGGTGATAAAATCAATAATTATATCAATAAAAAATGCTATGATTGTTGTCACTTCAAAAAAGAAAATATGGAATTGTATAAATTAAATTTACCTAATGAAATAGTGAATAATATTATTAATTATTCAATGGATGAAAAAGTCGAATGTGAAAATTGCCAGGAATGGAGAGATAATCAATTTTTAATCAAATGTCTGTTGAGAATAAAAGGAAGACATAATAGAAATGTAGAAGATGAGATTTTAATATTTCTAACTGTAAATAAAATACCACCTTATGATTATGTTAAACAGTTTCTTAAAATCAGTAAGAAAAAATATGACATGATTTATGATATATTATGGATGTTGGGATATAGTCAAGAGAAAGGAGAAGATGTTAAAGAAAATATCAAATTATTTATTGAAAGTAAAAAGTTTAATATTCAAAATACATTGAGAGATATTAATATTATTTTTAAAATGATGTATGAAAGAAGTAAGACAAATCAATTAAATTATTATCCTGTACTGAAATTATAATCATACTATAATAATAACATGTAAAATTTTATATGTTATAATTATACTGAACTTATGGTTTGTAAAGATTGAAATATTTTAATTTTCCTTAATTTGCTTGACTCTTTCAAAGTGCGTTGTTTGAACTTGGCATGCTCTTTTGATTTTTTCGTGCTTTGGCTGTTTGTATTTTATTTTGTTTGATACTCTTCTGATATTTTTTGTTGGTATGTTGCTTTGCTTTTTGTTGATGTGTGTGTTTGAGTTTGTGTTCTTTGATGGTTTTTATTTTTGCTGTTTTGTTGGTATGCTTGTTTGAATTATTTAATGTTTTATGCTTTGATTAAATATTTTGTTGGGTGTTGTTCTGGTTTTTGAGTTGCTTGGTGGTTCTTATCTTGTTTTCTGTGAATTTTGCTGATTTTGTTGTATGCTGTTTGATTTTTTGGTTTTCAGGCTAGAAGTGCCATTTTATGTATTTTTTCCCACACCCCCCCCCCCCCCCCCCCCCCCCCCCCCCCCCCCCCCCCCCCCCCCCCCCCCCCCCCCCCCCCCAAATCCAGAATTCCAGAAATCCAGAAATCCAGAGATCCAGAAATCCAGAAATCCAGCCGACGTAGAAACCAGCCCCAAGGGCTGCCCCAAGGGACATATAGGTTATATATATATATATACATAATCATATTCACATTAAACTTATAGAAAGCATATCAACAAAATCAACACAGAACACACCGCTCCCATGCCGAAAGCATGGTCCATTCTGGACCAGGCATGGGGTCGGCGGATTTTGTGGAGGGGTGCATTCCCCTGTTCATCCACCAGTTGTGAATGGGTCATCCTGTTCACGTTAATTACTTCACAGACTTATATAGGGTTAGGCTGGCACAGCGTTTCTGAATCGGGTGGGGTCAATCTTGAGGTTGCTCCAGAAGATCAAAGGGGCTGTCCACCCCAAATGCTTATTGTTTTTGTGAAGCTGCAAGACCTTTTGATTGAACTGCCATTTGCATGTTGAGCATGTAGCTTGTTTGGGCCTCAGGCGTTCGCCGGCACGTGCCGTTTAAGGTACGCTATGTCGCATGGAGTGGGACGCTGTGGCTTCAGAATACTTTGACCGCTTTGGGCGATATCTTGGCGGAAGAGGTATGGAGGCAGGGATGCCAACTCCAAGGCCACCATAAGTCAACCGCGACCTTTGAGAGTCGGAGTTTGAGCTGGTCGCGGCTCTACCAGTGAAATCAACCTGGGCCAACTGTGCCTGAAACGGCCATCCAAACCACAAGGAGAGCACGTGTAAGATCCGGGGGGCTGAGACACCTTTCCGGCCGAGTTTGTTGTTCTTTTTGACTTCAAGATGCCTTGGCTTCAAATGAAGGCGATGTCCCTCCTTCAAGGCCAGCCATGCCTTTGAACCGAAGGAAAGCCCAAGGGCTTGTGGCAATTTGGGAATTTGTGGCTCGCTCTGTTTCAGTTGAAGCTCTTGGGTCCCAACAGGCGCTGCACAAATCGGAGTGCACAAGCTGCACCTCTCAAGGTGAGCGAACCTCGAAACGCTCAAATCAACTCAGCTGCAAAAGAACCTCCTTTTCGGGAATCCGCCAATTGGGGCTTCTCTCTGCGATTTTTCCGCAGGCGTGCAACGCAAGGCCATTGATGCATTGGTCGAATGTCGGCGCAACTCCTTGCAGTTTGAGTGCACCTTTGCTCGGACACTTTCGGGCTGTGCACACTTCTCCAGCCCATAGTGGGTCGCTTGGAGTAGTGGGGAGTGGGGTGCAAGAGCTCTTGCCACACCCAAGGCAAAAGCCAATTCTCTCACACCCCTAGCCACTGGCCATTACTTGCACCTTCTAGCTCAGTTGGGCAGTTGTTTGTTGGCCACGTATTCGTTTAGTATTCGCGTGCAACTTTGTGTGCCGCAGAGGCTCCGCACAGTCAAACTAGCTGGGGCAGTGGGTTCCAGAAGCATGTTTTGCCATATGCAGTCCAAAGAGTAGTTTGCGAAAAGGTATTGGTAGGCGCTGTTGGCGCACTTTGCAGTGACCCCCACCTTGTTTTCTGGCCATTTGATTAGCGGCTTGTAAGGTTGCATTTCGACTCGAGGATCTTGAGACCACCAAACAATCCCCGGGCATGCTATCACATAACCACCACTGAAACCAGACCCAAGGGACATGGCCCTTTAGGAAAAGGCGTCTGAAATCGCAAGAAACCGAAGAAATTCGATCTGCATTCTGTTTCTTCGGTGTTTGGAGGCCTTCGAGGTGCGGGTGGGGCGCTTGGCTGCCTTCGTGGAGCGCTGGAACCACCTGCCCCGGTGGAACCCCAAGGAGCCCAAGGAGGACAGCCATATCGCCGCATGGGCGCCAAATCCGATTGGTAGTATTGGCCCATAGCCAGGGCGATGTCTCGGAAATGGTGGGACATGCTACTTGTACTCACTTTGTTCGATCGCAGGGGTAGCCTTGAATTGAATCTGTGGCCGGAGGGATGTTTCGGAAGCCTATTCAGTTGTCAAGAAGTGTGTTTCGCGTGAGCCCAAGAAAGTGGTTTGCCTGTCGACAGGGCGGACGCAACGCTTGAAGATAAGCCATAGCACGCCACAAGACACAACCCCTCAAGGTCAGAGCAATTTCCCTGGCGGAGCAATCTGGAGAACTCCTTAGGTCCCAGGAGCTGACGCCCGAAGTTTTCTTTTACCTATGAATAGAAAAGGCACGAATCGCTTTTACACTCACAAAGCAAAGTGTCACGCGTCAGGAGGAAAATCCATTGGCATGCCGGGATCTCAGGTTGACAATGACTGAGGTACACGTGCGAGGCACTGCTTGCAGCCTGCGGTGTACAGGCAAGCGCTTAGCTTAACGCCATGACATGCTGCGACCGGGCGTTGCCGGACAACTGCCGGGTAGACATGACTAGTTGGTTTGCAAAGGCAGGGCAAATTGGTTCATTTCTGGGTGAAAGATAAGACCTTCCTTTCCATGAGATTTCCCTAGCAGTGCCACCGTCATTTGCCCACATGACAGCCCGGTGTTTGGACTTGTGTCGCAGGAAATTGGGTGTTAGGCAGCCCTTCTTTGCGATGCCTGCAGGAAGCAGCCCTGCAAGCACTTGGCCCAAGGGCTAGGATGCAAACTTACGCAAACCGCGATGCAAGCCTCTTCCAAGTCTGCAGCCGCCGCTCAAGCTTGTTTGCAATACGCTTCCTCTGGCATCATATCTGAACCTTGGGCGGGGTATACAAATTAATACGCCTTTCATTTGTTTGGCGCACAAAGCCATACACCAAGCCAGAACGCCCGGAAGGCAAATGCGAAAACCCCGGCATGCCGAGAGCCCCCATGGCTTTCTGTGACACATTTCTCAGGCTTTTTGAAGTACATCCGCCAGAGGCTTCGCACGGAAGCAGCTTGGCCAAGCAGTAGCTTCGCGCGAGAGTCAGGCTGGGGCTTGGAATGCTTTCATGACGCTAATGTGGGATGAGCCTCGATGTGTTTGCTATTTCGCGTGGCCAGCGACACAAGCAACCAAACGACATGTTCCCTGAATTTGGCTTCAACCACCTTCCTGCCAGAGGTGATCCCTGATCCACACTGCATGACCAGTGGTTTGCGCTTTTGTTCGCCCAACAGCACCAGCCACCTGATCTTAGCTGATCCATTGCGCAATGGCAGGCCCGGCCATTTCCTGGCTGTTGTTGGGCAAAGTTTGAGAACATGAAACCGTCAAACAAAAAAAAAAGAGACATGGCCAGCCCCTGGTGTTCCGCCTTTCTCCCTCGACAAACTTGGCTGAGGCCCTGAGCGACCAGGACCTCCAGCTCCTGCAGGCCGTGCCGCTCATGGCGGAACGCATGGCCTCCTGGGAGGATCCGGCGTCTCGGCGCAGGATGTGTGGCCGTTTGTCCCTGGTTCGCCAGTGCCAGGGTCCGAGAGCGTTCAGCCGTTTTCTCGGGTCTCTGGGCCAATGGGATATCCTTGAGCTCTTGAAGTTCTCCTCGTCCAAAGCTATAGAATCGAGATGGCTTAACTCTCGTGTTCTGAGTTCGGGTGTGTGTTGCACTGCTGGAAGGGACGTTGGCCAGCGGCACTTGAGCATGTCGACCAGCTGTCCGAGCGGCCTGTTTTCACACAGCTGCTACGGCAGTTCGTGGTTTTCCTTTGGTTTCCCTTTGCAACGGTAGGTTCCCTCCGAATAAGCGGGAAAAAAAAGCAGGCCCTCGTTTTTTATCCGCTCAACTAGTACATTTGCCACGCCCCCCGGGGGTTTTGAGCAGTTGGCAATGAGAAAGTTGGGGTCTACAACACGGGCAAGCGTGTTTACGCCAGCCCCATTCGACTCTTTTGGTGCCAGGTTGGCCCCAAAGGCGCTAAAGGAACGCAGGCTGAATAGAGCTGGTTGATGTAAGGCATGCGGCTGTCCATTATGGATCTATCAGGGGCGCTTGTTGTTGCCTTCTTGCCAGGCCAAAATATAGAATGCCCGGCTTAAGCGGACCATTTGCGGAGCCATCGATCAGCCCGAGGCGTTTGTCGTGTTTTTCCAGATGTGCATCCGAAGGCGACTGGGCGTCTAAAGCCTTTTCGCCCTGCCTTCAGGTGGAACACAACATGGACTGGTCAGACAGATGCTCCCTGCTCGCCCGATTCCAGGTGAGGGTGGGGGGGCGGGGGCGAAGCATCCTCGCTTTTGAGTTTCTGGGCTTCCCAGAATGAATCAGCCTTAGCAGAAGTTGATGTGAAGCCTGCTTTGTACAATGTGTGTGTATGTGTGGTTGATTCACTTGGGAGTGTCACCGCTGCTGCACATTGACATTATGTTTCTTCAGCTGGGGTGGGAAATCACGATCATAGTCAAACGAAGATTGACAAGAACTTCCGTAGTACTGGAATTAAATGGGTTCTGCCTGTTTGAGAATATGTATGCGCTGTGCGTGGAAAATGTGCATTTGTGCTTTTCACTTGTTGTGGGGTAAAGAAAGAAGAGATGGAGAGAGGGAGAGAGAGAGAGAGAGAGCAAGAGAGATGAAACACGCTGAACGAAAGATAAAGAGAAGAAAATAAGAAAACAAAAGAAAAGATAAAGAAGGGTAAATCGAAAGAGAAAGACAGAGAAACGAGAGGAAAGGAGAAAGCAAGGCTAACAGAAAGACAAAGAGAACGAGAAAGAATAACGAGAAAGAGAGAGAGAGAGAGAGAATGGGAGACAAGAAAAGAGAAGGTGACAGAGAAAGAGACGGAGAGCGAGAGAGCGGAAAAGCACAGACAAACACAACAGATAGAGCGAGAGAGAGAGAGAGAGAGATAGGGAGCAAGAGAGATGGTGAGAGACAGAAAAGTAGAGAGAGCGAGAGAGAGTGAGAGAGAGACGAAGGAGAGAGGGCAACAACGTCGCTCAATTGACATCTTTGACGACTACGGGTAAGCCAAAATTCATTCCAAACGCACTTAGAGAAAACTCCTGAAGCTAGGACAGAAGAGGCTTTGGCCGGTGCTAGCACTTGCCAGGCGCAGCATCGGCGACTGCCAGGGCCAAAAAATGGCGAGCAGGAGAGGTACTTGTACTACTGGCTGGCAGAGGTGGGCGCTGCGAGAGGCAAACACGCTCGCATGGAACAGAGAACATAGGCTTCTGAGCGGGAGCGCACGAATCTGGCCCACGCTGATAGGTTGGGCCAAAAACGGCCCTTTCCAGATCTTCATTTTCCTTTGGCCCTTTCTTTCAACTCCGCCGTGTTTGCTCTTACTGGACCTGTAGCGCCCCATAAGCTTGAGGCACTGAGCTTAGTGCACCTGGACTCAGAACCGAGGGGCCAGCCTGCCAGCATGCGCACGAGGTGCCATTGATGTTCAGGGCTATTTCGTTGCATAGAGATTAGTCTCTATGTTTCGGCACATGCTCCGAAGTGTTCGTGTGGGTACTTGTGTCTTCGTGTTTGTGCGTTTGTTTATGTGTTCGTTTGTTTGTGTCCGTGTCTTTTTGTTTGCGCCATGGTGTTTTCCCTCACAAATCTGAACACATGAAGATAGATGTGTACTGGGGGCACCTACTTCACGAGGTGGGGCGGAGCTTCCGGAGCGGGAAGCTGAGCGAGGAGCAGATCGAGGCCTTGGAGAAAGTGCCGGGCATGCGGAAGAAGATGCAGCGCCTCGGCACGTTTGGCGATTTGGAGTCCAAGCTGCCCCATGGGGCCCTGAAGGCGGCATCCAAACAACCGGACCCAAACAGGGTTTACGGAGATGCCGTTGCAGATCTCAGTAGGATTCTTGCTTTGGTCGACAGTCTTTTGCTTCTAAGGAAATCCCCCTAAATATAAAAACAAAAACAGCTTGCGGATGTTTTAAGAAGGGCTGAGCGTTAGGCCTGGGTGAAAGGAGCGAAAAGGTGGACGACTGATGTGGCCTGTGATGTCCCGTCGTTAAGCATCAAGGCCCGTTTCTTTGAGGCAGGGATTAGGCCGCACAATCCCTGCTTAAGACCTGCTGGCGGCTTCAGCAGCTGCGGCACTCGCAAAGGGCATAGGGTCCCTTCTGTCAGGAAGGTGAACAATCACAACTTGCCGACGGACCTAGACTCGAATGACAGGGCATAGATAAAGGCTTCAAAGTAAACTCACCAAAGGATAGACAACGACATCCAAAGCCGCGAATGATCCCCAAACGAAATCGGAAAGGACATCAAACTCAACCCAAAACTGCCAACATCTCCTGGAGCCTCAAACCATTTTACAGGTTGGATCGAGAGCGCAACCTACAATTTCGTCTGAAGCCAAAGTGACAGACGGTTGTGAACCCGCAGAAGCCAGCTTGGTGCATCAACAAACTTGGTCTCTCAAGGCTTGGCTCTCAGAATGGGTTGTCATGACCAAGCAATGGGCGTTGCTGATTTTTGTAAACCCCGCCCCCCCTGCCCCCCAAGGTCTGCCTTGGACCCTCTTGATTCTCGCATTGGATCTCAGGCGCTGGGACCTCTCCCGCTTGAAGCTGCAGGCCGCGGCCATGGCATGCTCAGCACTCACGACGAGAGCATGTGCTCTTGCGTCGCCTGTTTGGCACAAAATTCAGGTATCCCTTAGCTACCGTTGAACTCGTTTGCTTTCCCCGCTTAAGCCTAGAGGCTTTGCCGGTGTCCCGCTGCCAGGGCTTGCGTTGAGGAACATGGGTGCCCTTGAAGTCACAGGGGCCTGCCTTCTGTCACACCGCTCTTGTGGAAGGGTCACGCCCATTTCCCAATTAGTTCTGCAGCTCCTTGGCAATTCTGCTGGAGCAGACTTGTCGCTTGGTTGGGCACCTCAAGGAGACATAAGTTCACGAGGATGCATTGGAATGGCGCGGAGCAAGGCTCATTTGTTTGTTGCCCAACACGACCTTTCAGAGCCCAGCGGCAGGTTACGCTGCCAAACATCAGGCGATTGGTTTGATGGGAAGTGTTGGACTGTGGCGTGTGGAGCATTGGTACCCCCTTGCTTACTCTTGCTGGTGCGAGGTCCAGCAGATGGATTGGTCTCAAGGCTGCAAAGAGCTGGAGGAATGGCTCCAGGTTGAAGATCGCAGCTTGGCAGTAAGTCGACCGGGGGAAGGATGTCTCCTGGCTTGGAGGAAATGAGTACAGAAACAAAGCCGTCGGCTTGTGGGTGATTCAGAAGATACCTCAGGCCCAAGCTAAATTCACTCCGACGGCAGCCGGGAAAACGCTCAGTTGTTTTCCTGTTTCCCAAAAGGGAAACATCATGTTTGTCACAAGCAGGCTGGTCGGAGATGCGGGCACTGGTGGTGGGTTGCTTAGTCCATTTCCTGGTTGCTTGCTTGCCTGCCTGTTTGCCTGCCTGCTTGCTTGCTTGCGTGTTTGCTTGGGTGGATATTTCTTTGGTTGGTTGTTTGGCGGTCCGGTGGCTTAGTGGTTGCGAGATTGACTGAGTGGGTAGGTGGGAGCGCAATTAGTTTGAATATTGGCTGACTGACTAGTTGCCTAATTGAAATTTGTCACACTGCCAAGAGCTGGTGTGTGGAAGATCTTGGGGCTGTGATATATGAAAGGGTTTTGCGAGATTTCCAAATGGAAGACCCTTGGCGACGATGTTTCGTTTGGTAGCTAGGTTTGTTCACAGCAAGCATTTGAGAAAACACATGTGCTGCTTTCCATTATGCAGGGTCTACACTTATTGACGCAAACACATGCGGATTACTTTGTCATACCTCAGCAGGCAAACATGGGTCAACTTGCGTTGTGAGGCTGTTTGTTGTTTCATCATGCGCATGTTGGGCAGTTGGCTTGCACTGCATAGAGTTTGCAGCTAGCCTCGCAAAGTGACAGCCTGTGCTTTTTGTTTGCATGTGTGGTTTTGGTTCACGCCTATGTTTGATTCACGTGTTTGCAGCTTATTCTTGGATCATCGTGGGGGGATCCCCACAAGACCTAAGTCCCCAGTTTGACAGACCCTGGCAGAAGTAGTTTGCCAAAATGTGCATCATCCACTCGGCCGGGCATTTGAAGGTATAGTTTGGATCCTGCCTAGTGGAAAGATCCATGTGACTCAGTGGCGGTGGATCGTAGTCCTTTTTGTTTGGGCAGCAGGGATGGGTGTGCGCCCCGGCCGAAGGAATGCCCAGGGAGTCGGGGAACCACTCAGAGCAGATTCTGGGCTTGTGGCTCCGTGGCGCGAGGATTCCATGGTTTTTCGCCGTTTGGTTTGTTCTCAAAAGGGGGGCCGCCGCAAATGCTTTGTTCACCGTATTTCCTTGTAGGAGCCACCAGTTCGCTAAAAGCAATGTTTAGCGCATTCAAGAGCCACTTCCTGCTTTGCGGACAACTCTCAACCACATCACTAAACACCCTAAAACACTAAACTTGAACCCTAAGCAACCTAAACCCTCAACACGAAGAAAGAACGCGTTCAACGCCCTAACGCAAACCCCAAATGCCCTAAACCCTAAACCTTAAGTCCAAAACAACTGAATCCAAACCCTAAACATCAATCCTACATGTTGTCCAAATGTTGACTCATCCCCTTCGCCTCCCACTGATTTGGGAGACAGAAGCCTAAGGTTTTTCAGCCCGTTAAGTGGCAAAACACCCTGAACCTTAATCTTGAACAAGAGAACTCGTAGGCAACGCATAGGTTTTGTGGGCAATGGTGCGCAGAGCTCCGAGTTGGACCCCCTGGCCCATTCCGTTCTTGTGTAGGGCTATGTAGGGCTACTCCAGGTTACAAGACATCAACTCAAGACCAAAGGTTCAACAAATGTTTGGTGTCCCTTTTGTGTTCCTTTACCAGCAGCTACTTGTGTACCTTTGGCAATTTGGAGTAGGGCTTCGCGAACACTTTCGAGATGCGCTTGCTTTGGCCCTTGGATGAACAAATGTACTTTTCAATCGGCGGGTTGAAGTTGCAAGAGGGAGAGTCCGCCCCAACCTTCAAGCCAACAAACCAGGTTTAGGGTAGTCAAGTGGCAGTGGGAGGAAAAATGCACAATTGCAAGGCACGCAAGCACAATGAAGGGTTCTCAAAAGACCCGGACGGGATGGTCCCAAAAAGTCTTCGCGTGCCATGATAGGATTTGAGCCTGTACATGGAAGAATGGATGTATTTTAACCCTCGGCGACAAGTGCAGTTTGCCATGTGAATTCATAGGCGCAAGGTTGTATTCAAACATACGTTGCCTTCAGTTTAGCATGCGGCGGACTCTTTGGTCCAAAAGCTGGTCCTTTTCAACTCGCTGCAGAACATTAAAGTGTCACAAACAACAGAGACAAGCACAAGCCTGGTACTTGCAATCAAACAGCTGCCAAAGTGTACTTTCCATACTACGCGTGTACGGAAAAGTTGTTGTACGAGCTGGAACTGCCAAAGTATGTTAAGTACCCCCGGTTACTTGCAAGTTGTGATTCCGCTCCTGTAGGGAGTGCCTGTAGTCATCTATGCGGGCCCTGGTGAGTTCATAGCATTGCACTGTGTGGGGCCCGAAAGGTTCTCTAAATGCCGCTTTGCTTTTGCAACCCGGTTTAGCGGGGATGATGCCCACATATGTTGCATCATTTTGGGGCCAATTTGTTGCGGGGTTGCGGGGCCAAACGCCCATAGGCTTGGGATGTCATTTCTCTCCCATAGGAGCGCCTTCATCACGGGCAACCTCACGGAGCTCCAGGTCCAGCAGCTTCGCGCGGGCCGCGGGATGCTGGAGCAGACCCTCCGGCAGCGTGGCGCAGAGGGTCTGCTGTCGGGGTGGTGTTTCCAGGAAACTGCTTAGCCGCTTTCAAAAACAATTGGCTGGGAGAAAGTTATGACGGACTTGGGGGGCTGTTTCGCACAAGCACGTTGCAGGAGGCATGGGGGCAAGCTTGATCTTAGCTTGCTGGGGGGGGGGGTGAGCTTCAAACAGAACAAACCAACTATACGTTGGGATGTGGTTCCTTAAGATTGCGTCTGCATGGCCCGCATGTGTGAAGTCAAGATGAGTGAAACTGTGGTTCACATTTGAAATTTGATCAACTTAAAGAGAGAAGGTGGGCAACACGCACCCTGCCCCGTCACACCTGGGTAGAGAAAGAAAGCGCCTGCCTTGTTTCATGGCTGACACCTGCGCGACTGCCACACTTGGCCGTGAGGTGCACCCCACCACGCGCGATCATTTGGCCATGAAATTTCAAGGGGGGGCCTTCTCAGAAATGGTTGGCGCGCACAAATCACTATGCAAATGATGTCCGTCAAAGGGGGGGCCAATTCAGACTCATTTGCACCAGGTTTTCTAAACCTGCAAAGGGCAAAAAGCAGCAACACGCTCAGCCCATCGCTTCCAGCGACATCTAGTTCATAAGCTCGCCAGCTAGCTAGGTGGTTGGCACTACTTTGCTGGTTAGTTGGCTTGCGCCCACAAGAAGGTCCACTGAATGGAATATGAATGGAATGGCTTAATGGCACGCCCCGGGTATACAAAGTTTCGCGTGAAGCCTTTTGTTTTGTGCGATTTGTAGAGGGATGAAGCCCCGCTCAGAGAGCAGTCATTTTCCGTGTGTGGGCCCATAGGCTGAGGAGGTGTCAGAATATACCCGTCTTAGGCCTAGGCCCGTTTCCATGCAGAAAGCAATGTCCCCAGTATTTTGTGGGTCCGACGTGCAGCTGGTTCATGATTCCCTTTTCGCTCTCGGAGCCACAGTGCCTTTTTTTGGCCGCGCCGGCCCGCGCGGCAGAAGCTGCCGCGGTGTACATTATTGTTTTTTGATGAGTTGCAGTGGCAGAAGGCTTTGGTCATGAGGCCATGCTTCAGGCAAAGGTTCAGCCAGAGGTGATCAGCTACAACGCGACCATGAGGGCATGTGGGAAGGGTGGGGAATGGCAGAGGGGTTTGGGCATGATGCATCTTGCTGATCGTGGAGCTCTTGGGCTTGATCACCGCGCAGTTGGAACGATTTGGGGCAACGCGCTTTCACTGCAAATGCCCAGCGCATGTGCGCCAATTCGGATTCTCGATTCGCGCATTTTGTCAGTTCGAGTTGTCTTGAAGCATTTGATCTGGCGGACGCAGTCCGGGAGGTGCGGGCATGGGGTGGTGCGGTTCGGGCTCACGCCCGGGTGGGGCGAGCTCTCTGGTGCTCGAGTTGTAACCTTGGGTGGTTCTGGCTCACGCCCGGGTGGCGGGCTCACAACTGCGATTCTCTTGGCCTACGTCAACCCAGGCCCTTTCGGGCCGTTTTTCGGAAACGCTCCGGCTTCGACCCTACCTACCTTGTTTGTTCTAGCTTTTTGGCTGGCAATGACGCCCCTCTCTCTCTCTCTCTCTCTCTTTCTGTGAAAGCCTTGATCATTGTTTCCAGGTGTTGTGGATCACAGGGTCGTGGAGTGTGACGTTTAACAAGTTCACAGGGAATCTGAACCTAGTAGCATGAATTCCGGCATCAATCTGGCCTCGGGACTGGACTGGTCTCACCCACTCATTTGCGTTCAGGATGCCGCCTCGGCCAGCGCCTATTTGATTTAGAGACTTTCTTTGATCTCAATTCTGGCTTCAAGGCCAAGCGTGGGGAAGCTGGGCAGCAGGGCAGCCGGCAAGAAACGAAGCGCGTGACATCCGCTGTGTGAAAGCACTGAAGAGCCACGGCCATAGTCCAGAAAGGGGCACAGCCAAGCAGCAAATCAAAGCACATTGCGGGCAACTTAGAGCAGATGAATGGCCGGCTTCTCTGCGGCCGGCAGGGCTTGGATGGGATGGGTGCACAAGGGCAAGGGGCAAGAGCCCAAAAAACGAAGGGGCTGGCATGTGTGCGCTTGGCCCTGGGGCCCGGGCCACATGCCACAGCTGTCAACTGGTGGCAACCCAAAAACTACGTGTGATTTAAAACCAATATGTTGGGCCGAAGGCCTGCTTTCGCTCCCCGTCACCTTGTCTGGTCCCACACGAGGTGGGAAATCCATTCTGGCCCAGAAGAGTCCTGGATGCAGCACTGCCGCCAGATTGAGCAACTTCCTGCAAAGGCGGTCGCGATGGCCGATGAGGCCGCGGTTGACAGAAAGTTGTTTGCGGCTGGTTCATTGGCTCATTATTGTGTGCTTGCTTGTTTGGTTGACTTCCCGTCTTGGGTGCAAGGGTGTTGCTGCGAAATCTCGGGCCAGCTAACTTTCAGCACTGGCTGTAAGATTGTGATGCCGCTTGCGAAAGCTATTTCCCAAGTCCCAAAGTGAAACCCGCGATTGCGGAGCCTGGGTCCGGTTGGCGTCGGCCCTGTTCTTGAAAATGTGTTTCTGCTTTGGCGTCTCCAACCGATTTTCCTTGCCGTGAGTCAAAGCAACTTGCTGCGAACCCAGGGTACGTCGCACGCTTTGTTTGTTTCATTTCGCGTGAAACTATCAGGGCAACTTGAAGAAAAGGGTAATTGGCTTTTACGCAAACCGTCACTTGCGTCGGGCTGTTAAAAAGGGAGCAAAGTGTGCTATGACGTTGACGTGTTTATCCCTCGCAGGACGTGATGGACGAAGAGTTGGCCATTTGGTTGCGGATCGCCTGCTTCAAGTACCAGAGCCATGGTCGGTTCTGAGGCCAAACCACTACCCCCAATCAAACCGGACCACAATATATTGGTGATGTACCCCAATTGTCCCTTGAGAAGCTCGATCGAGCGTGGTTTGTGTGTAACGGACAGCCTTTTTTGACTTGTGTTCTGCAAGAATCACCCCACCGGGGGAAGAACGACTTAGGCCGTGGTCAAGGTTTTTTTTTCTTGGGGGTGGCTATGCCAAATTCATTTTAGATAAGCAATACTTGCTGAACCCACGGCTTTGCGAGTGGTAGCTTTCGAAAAGGAGCAGCTTTTGCCAACGCACTTGGCATCAGCATCCCTTAGTGCAAGGAGACGCCAGCAGCTGGTACGTCACTCGCCCCTTCTTGGTTATCATCCGCAGGTGTCCCATGATGGATTTTATCAGCTTCAGGCATTCCAACCTGCAAGGCGGTTCTGAGAAGCTTAGCGCATGCAAGTTCACCTGAAACCCAACAAGGGGTCCCCCAAAAAGGCGTGTCCTTTGCAATGCTGGTTTGTTGAGTGCCAGGTGAGGGGCGGCATCAGCGATGCGAATTGGAGCCCCAGGAGCCCCAGGAGCCCCAGGAAGGCCAGTTAACGTGGCCTTGGACCCCTCAAACCTGCGGGCTGTTGGCCGATCCGAGGCTGACATCATGGGGTCACTGGTCTGTTGAAGGGTTTCTGCTTGGACTGCAGTCTGTGGTCACACGTGTTAGGACCCCGGTTTCAAACTGCCTTTGCTTCGCTGGCTGCCGAAATCCAAGGAAGCGGACTCTCTCAGCGGCTCAGCGGGCCGCTTTGGAGCGGATCCCGCAGTTGTGCCAGCGGCTGCAGTCCTTGCGCAAGAAGCCGCTCAGATTGCAACCAGCACGAGAGCTTGATCTTGCTTTGATGCCAAGCAAAAGGCTGCTTGACCCTTTAGCCTTTTCAAGCCACCCGATTCCAATCTAAACCAACCTCATGGTAAACCAGCCCGAAGCTCCAGCTAAACCAAACTTAAACCCAGTCCCAAACCCGCCGCCAAACCAACCCAAAAGGGTTCTGAACCGAACCTCGGCCATCCTAAAGCAAGCCGAAACCAGACCTGAGCAACACCAAGCCGACAGATCAAAAAATGCCCCCGAGCCCCTCAAGCAGCCCACAAGCGAAAAGCAGAAACTACAACTGATGAAACGGTGAAGATATCGACCCGCATTGAGTTTATATTTTGCGCCGCCGTCCTGCAAAAGATTTTGATTGCCAGCGTTTTGTTCTTTTTCAATCCCATTTTGAACAAGTCAACACTCTGGCTATAGTTGATTGTTTGGCAAGCCCCCAGCTCCGGCCCAGGCCCCCAAAGCCACCTTCAGAGCAGTGGGCGGAGCGACTGGCTGACTTCGCTGCTTGGCAAAAGGTGCATCAACGCTTGCCAAAGAAGTCGGGGGACTTGCCCGAGAAGTCGCTGGCGCATTGGCTGGCCAAAAACAAGCGGCAGTATACCAGTGGCAGACTCAGCGCCCTGGCAATGCAGGTGGGGGGCGGAGTTGCGCATTTGGGCCCACTATCAAATTCTGGCATTCTCTAGACCGCAGCATTTTGCTTGCATACAACATTTCCTGATTCTTTCTCGGCTCTCAGTTTGAGTCGGGTTCCAGACGAAAAGCTCTCCAATTTGCTCTCTATGCGCGGGCGCGGTTCCGTTATTGCTCGTGTGTCGGGCAGGCCTGTGCCGGACGCAATTCTTCAAGAAGCAGCAAATCGGTTTTCAAGCAAATAGCAAAGCAGCAGGGTGATCCGGAAGTGATCCAAGGACCTTTTTGTTTTTGTGCTGCGCTGCTATTGGAAGAAGTAATTGTGGACAGAAAAGGAAGCAAGATCTTTCTTCATGATGGACGGAGTGTGATCATGACGCAGGTAGAGAGCAACAGTTCTTGTGCATGTGTCTGATCTACTTGTTTTTCCTTTGGCCCCATCATCCCCCCGTTTCACTTTTGGTGAGGTACTTTTGGACTTAACGCCGTCCTCCTCCGCCGAGGCCCACAACAGATCGACGCTCTTCGGCAGATTCCTGGAGTCTTCGAGCGGTGCCATGGCTTGGGTCGTATGGCTTGGGTCACAAGGTGACCCTCGACATGTGCCCGAATCACCTGGGAAAGCTTGCTTCGCTTTGGCTAGAGGCAGCCCGGTCATCTCAGGAAGCAAATTTGGAGAGAAGTTGTTTGGCCTTTGCCGAGCTCGATCTTGTCTGGAGCGTGTTGCAAAAGTCTTAGCTGAAGCGAGAGTCACGCAAACAAGGGCAATAGTTGAGTATTTTGCAAAGTTTGCAGGGGCTGTACTAACGTGTTGCCGTTGGTGGGCACTTGCTTAACTCAGCGTAAGGGTCCATTTGGGGAACATTTTGGCTCAAGTGGACCCCTTCCAGTTCTTTGATCTGAAGTTTTTCCCCAAATCTCCTTCTCAGAGCCACGCACGTCCCAGTGTACGCGGGCACCTGCGTGGCGCAGGCTAAGGCGAAGGCCCGTGCCTCGATGGAGCGATGCCTCAGAAACTTGGTAAAGCGAGAGGAGGAAGGACGTGGATCTTCTCCAGTGCTGATGAACTGGATCAGGTCCGGCGGAGGACGAGCGATGCAGGAAGAGGACCCCTCGATTGGCAGGTGCCGCTGAGCCCCTAGGGTGGGTGCGGGACCGGGGTCCCGAATTGTTTGTGGCGGGCCTTTGTTTGCGAATCGACGGTTCCTCGTCATCCTCCATGGGGGAACTCCTTCTCACGGAGGAGCTAGAAGCGATTGCAGCCCCGGGATGCCGGGCGGACGCCTAGTTGCAAAATGGCCAAGACCCGCCAAGAGCAGTCCTCGCAGGATGAGGCGGCAATGGTGCTTTACGGGGGCGGGTCCTGACACGGACCCACCGTGGCGGCCTTGATGAACAGGAGATGTCGCCCTGCTTCAATGACAGCACCTTTGGAAGGGCTTTTCAGGACCACACGTTGCCTAGATTTGCCGGCGCTGGTGTTCCCATGCCGTGGTATGCCCGTCGACACCATGGACAACTGACGAATTTTTGACACTGGAGACCTTTACAGGGCCATTGCCGCGCTTGCTGAGGGCTCGGTCTCACACTCTCAAATCCTGGCTGCTAGTGGCAAAAGGGATATGTTTTCTCCCTTTTTGCACCATGGGCCATCTTGATAAAACTTGTGCTGACATTGCATGACAGCCACGTCATGCTATTTCCCTCACATGTCAAGGCTGAGTTCACTACCTGGGCCGATGAGCTAACTCATCCAGACCAGCTTCCCGGTGGGAACCCAGATTTGTTTGTGTGCGAGGAGCGGCTTGATGACGTCGATCTTCTCTTCTTTTCTCCCTGACCACAGTGGTGTGAGGGCACGTGGTGAGGTGGGAGTACTCCCGCTTGCTTGGACTAGCATCAAATCGTCTCCCATCAGCTGCTGAGGGGAGTGGCCCAACTCAACTTAGGCCTATCCCCCCAACTTGTCACCAACCCCATTCACACGGAAAACAGGGATGCTCCGGTTTGAAGTTGTGAATCACCAACGTGGCGTGTTTGCCTTTGTAGAACCCTTTGCTCCGCGATGGTTATTCCCATGCCTCTGCCTCCAAGAATCCACAACCTTCAGAACTTGGCTCCCGGTCTTTATGGCAGACGGCTTTCTTCGCGGACCTTCGTTGTGGTAACTCTGTTGACCTAGGCTGCCTGACCATTTCTTCGCCTTTAGGCTTTCCCCGGTTTAGCCATGTTTGGCTCATGTTTCGTCATGGTTCTGGGAGCCTGGGCAAGGTTGATCTCTTGTTCCGTTTTTTTTGTGCGAGCAAGGCCCACTTTGGCCATTTGATGGTTTGTTCAGTCATCCGGCTGTCAGCAGTGTGACCCTCTAATTGGTCGCGCGCTAGTGTGTGAGAATTAGAGACGTGCTGCTTCTGGCCAGGCTGAACCCCATCCGGCCCATCCCGATCTTCGAGGACCATTTGACCCGAAGCTGGGCTGAAACGTAGGTCGACGTTTTGACGGCCAGGTTTGTTGATTGAGCGTGGCTCCACTGCTTACTCATGCACTTGTGCAATGCCAGTCCGGCCAAGCTACGCCGTGCCCCGCGAGGGCAGGTTTTTGCAACATGCAGGCATTCGGTGGAATGTAGGGGCCGAGTTTGAATTTATTTCCAGTGTCCCAATTAACCCGATGACATCCCGTTTAACACGGCAAACCGCCCTTGCACGGAAAATAGTTGCAGTAGCCGGTGAGCCAGCTGTTATTGACCGGGTGTGCGAAGCTCAGGAATTGAGCTTTGGAGGAAGCAGCACGGTAGCCTGCCCAGTGCAGGTGCCGACAGCCAGGCCCAACCGGAGGGCCGCTGAGAGCATATACCCCCCAGAGCCAAACCTCCTCTTTGGATTCCCTGGAGAGTCGTGACAAGTTCTCCTTTGGTTTCTTGCCTAAGCCCTGCTTCGCATCAGATTCCCGGGTTTGAGGCCTGTTGAACACCTGAGGCCAATGAGCGATTTTTGCCAGGGTCCACGCCCTCACTCCAAACGCCAACTGCTTCCAGCAAACAGAAGTGTTGCCACGGTCTGGGGCGCTTTCGTGCTCGCGGGTAACATCAGGTAGCTATCGTGTCGTGATTTTTGCTCACGTTTTGGGCTTGAAGGTGCTTCAGCGGCAGCAATTTGTTTGCAGATGTTCCACTAGCCTTATGCCGCCACATGGTACGCACTGAATGGCTCTGACAGGATCACGAGAGATATCTCTCCAGAACACTGCGGAGACTGATGGACAGGCTGGCGTGTAGATGGGCCAGCGGGTTCGGCTAGCGTTCAGGATGCGAAAGGTAGAAACCTTTCTTGGAGCCAGGCCGTAGTTCCTTTCCATCGAGGCTTTGGCTTATAAGGATTTGCTTGGTCTATTTGTGCATCTGGCCCATTTGATCTTCAGACTGCATGTTTTGGCCCGGCTGGCTTGAAAGGAGGAAGCGCCGTTCGCTTTGGGAAAGCACCTGGCGCTGTGAACCAGTCAGCCATGGCTGCGATGCTCACAAGGATGTTTATTCCCTCTCCCACTTGGCTCTCAACCACGAAAGGAAGTTCCCTTTTCAGAACTCACAGACAATTCCTTCCTTCCTGTCAAAATGGAACAAGCGGAGGTACAGGTGGTGCCCCCGAAAACGCTCTGCTTCCCCAAAACGGGCGAGGCTACAGCCCGGAGCGGCCAGGCACTTGGACGGCAAGCTTCTGCCGGAGGAGTCTGCGGCCTTGTTGAAGGTCACAGGCGTTAGTGAGCGCTTGGAGGACCAAGTTCAGGGGTCCGACGGTGTCAACAGATGGCTTGAAACATCGCCTAGTGGCCTATAGGCCTGTAGGTAAGCTCCCTCAGTAAGCGATGATGTTTTCATGGAAATATGGAGCATCCTGAATCCTGTTCATTTCTTGACCGGGCGGTCAAAAGCAACCATAGTTGATCATTTGACCGAAAGGAAATAGGAAATCAAAGGGCTGGGTAGGTTTCAATTTGGTCAAGATCCTCTAATTAACGCCTGGGAGGGCAGACTCCTTAAGAAACACTGTCGTGGAAAAATGCGGACAAATTGTTTCAGGCCACTTTCTCGCTTAAGATGATAAAATATTAGAGTAGTCATGTGTGTTTTGTATATATTGGGCTGACTGAGTTTGCACAAGCATGTTGAGAAACGGGCCGGCCATGTTGCATGCATCATGCACACATTGCAGCTCACGAAGCGCCGCAAACACTGAAAGTTGATCTTAGTGGGGTCCTGTTTGGAACTGCTTCAGTGAAGGAGTTGCAGCAAAAACAAGGCGATGGGGCTAGTCGAAGCTGAGTGCGTGGTACGCTAACAGGAGCGCAAGAAGTATTTGCGACGCTGGCAGCAACGCTTGCAGCAGCTCAGCGAGTGGCTTTCGGAGAACGGGGACTTGCTGGAGAACTGGAGCCTTGGGTTGCGGACTTGGAGTTAGGCCCGGATTCTCACAATGGAGAGCCCTCAAGCTTCAAACTCACTCTCATCTCCAAAGCCCGGAGTTCCTTTTCAGTTCTTCAACAAGAGCAATGCTTTCCGAAAGCGTCGGAACGTGTTCAGCAGCGTGCGGTAGCCTCTTGCTCAACTCTCGTGTTGGGGCCCGCAATTCTGGCTTGGCGGCTGGGTCATACAGAGCTACAGCGTGGTTTCGAAAGGGCTCTTCCCCCTTCCTCAAATAGAAGCACCTTCCATGCAGGAAGCATGCTTTGGCATAATTCCAGCAGTCAAGCAGACATGTTTTCTTTTTCACCTTTGCCAGGTATCACAGTTTTAAATTGGTAAAGTATATTAAACTCTAGTATTGGTGAAATGGCGGAACGTTTCGTGTATTCTCTCGCCGCCATATCCGGAGGAAGGGAGTGGTCATTCTTGCAAAGGCCAGAGCGCACATCACTTCCATGTCACCCTGCCGTTCATTGCTCGGCCCCCCCTCCAAATCAAGCATACGTCTCCAAGCTGAGCTCGTTGCCAACTCGTCAAAAGCTCTCTTCATGCAGGAGGGCTTAGGGGGGAGTTCCACATCATCCCAAAATGTTAGGCATTTCCACAGCCGAGCGCTTGCATCAGGAAAAGGTTGCGCTTTGCTCGTTGGGGACAATTGCACATTTGTACATGCGCGATTTGGCAATGTGCAACATGTTTTTCTTTGCCTTAGCCAACTGCACACTGTACGCACGGTGCCTGCAGGTCACACACCTCTAGGCCTCAAAAGCAGGCAAACGCGGCCGCAGCAAATAGGGCTTGCATAGCTAAGGACAAAATTCTCCACGGAGGAGCCTTGCACTTTCTTTCAGCCGCGTGTGACCCCCTGAAATGTGAGGCCCGCATGGGCCAGCCATGCGGGAGGTGAAGAGCAAGGCACAGTGGTAGCCATGGCTGCGCCTTATCAAGAGGGCCTTTCTAGGACCCTCCTTGCCTACATTTACAACGAACAAGTTCTCAGGAAGCCCGAAGTCCAGATTGCATGGGGCTTTGGAGCCTCTTGCGAGCCGGGGATTTGTAGTGTTGATCAATTTGTAAAGGTGTTCATGTGTGCTTGCATGTGAGCATGTGCAGTTTCGAGGACGCCCGAAGTACTAATTCTTTCCAAATGAATGTGAGGTGCTCCGGCATTTGAATGGATTTGGAAGGGACGAGATTGAAACCTTGGATCAATGATGATCAAAGTAGTTCGCTTTCCTGATTGGTTTTGTCCCAGGTTCAGTTGTATGGAGTCGCATTGGGAAGGAATATGCCAGCATGCAATTGACGCAATGCTGGCAGATGGGACCTAAACAACATGGTGCAAAGGCCGCCATATGAGTTTCTAAGTCGCAGTGGTGCCTCAGTTGTGCTGGTCTCCTAGGCCTATTTGGCCGGTGGCCAGCGTGTTTTTGGAATAAACAAAGGGCTGTGGGTGTTTGTGGCCAGCCGCTGTGTGGTGTTCGCTGACGTGCAGGAGCCGCATCTCATGGCGTGGCTGGCCAACCAGCGCCTGCGCTTTCTGGCCATACCCTCGCAGATCTCCACCAAGGAGCTGTCGCAACTCCAGGCGCGTGACTCCAAGAGGATCTCCACTCCTTCGACTTGGCAGTTAACCAAAGAATTGATGGCGGTTGGGGGCTTTGAGGCTCGCGCCATGAACCTGATTTCTGTTTTCTTACGGTCTGAGGGAACTGTTGCAGAACTTGGGGCATTGCCGTCGGCAACATGCCGAGGATGGTGAAGATAGTTCCTTTCACCATGGTCAGTACGCCGAGCCTGAACTCAACGATCAACGATAGTCGAATTGGAACTCTTGCTTGAGATTAGGAGCTTCCCGTTGCTGCGCTTAACGCAAAAAACAGATGCGTGCTGGGGCTTTTCAGTGGGGTTGGCGGCGGCCAGAGCCAGCTGCCATTTGGTTAAGGAGCTTTTACAGCAAAATCAGATTTGCTGCGATTTGCCAACACAAAGTGGGGAGCTCGAGATCCTGCATTGTTGCGGCACGCTCTGGCCGTACATTTCCTTGGCCTTTGAATCCGGCGCCGCCTCGACTCGAAAGTAGGGCCTCCCTTTCAGAACTCAATAGCTGTAGCCCTCACAAGGCTTTGAGAAGCCTAAGGTACTGCAAGCAATGCAAGCAGTTTTCGTCAGCTTTCCGCGTGGATTTGTTCCCGAGGCGCTCCCAGGCTTTGAGAGCTATTGGATGAAGTGGCTGAAGCTAAAGGAGAGATGCTCGCATTGCCCACGAGCTTGGGAAGCGCACGAGCTTGAAAAGGGTGTGGGTCCTTTTGTAGGCAACAACTCTTTGGTTGGCTTTGCAGGTAGCCAGTTGGGCTTCCTCCCAATGGGGGGTCGCAAGACTGAAGAATTTGATCGGTCATTATGGGGTTTTACATCCGTTGCATCCTTAGTGTGGCTGTTCAAGCGTGAAAATGTGCGAGCAGCGCACTTGGACGGTTTGTTGTTTCCTTTTGGGCCCCAAACCGGTAACCCTTGAATCTATAGGTTATCAGCCGTAGGCCCCTAGCTCTAAGCAATGGACGGTTCCCTTGTGCCAGTTGATGGATCCAACATGCCTGTGGATGCTGTCGGAGCTAGCTCCGATAACGCCACCGGCGGCGGTGCGCGAATGTTCGCGCCAAGCGCCAATGCGCAGTATAACCGCACCCTGATGAATTCCCTTCAACTATACAATGCCGCAATCTTTGCTTTTGGGAATGATGCAGCCATTAGGTCTGAAGCCGAAGCCCTGCATCAAGCAGCTGTCACGCATTTGCAAGCGGAAAACCGTGAGGAGCTCCGTGTCGCACAGAATCAGCTGCATGCACACTACGCTGAGTGTGCGCAAGCCCAGTCGCATAGAATTCGTGAATACGAACAGCGAGTGAGCGATGAGTTCATCCAAGAAGTGAACTTCGCTGAAGCTAGGATAAGCCAAGTGTGTGAGGAAAATGCCCAAGCATCGCATGAAGTGGAAACGAGACATAAAACAGCTGAGTTTAGGCAAGCCATTGAATCCATCCTGGCGGAGGCCCAGCAGCTCCTTCATGAGCAAGCCGCCAAACACGCCGATGACACAGCCCGTGTCGAAGCGAAAAACGCCAGGATGATTGACATGATGGCCCACCAAAACGGGCTTCTGCAGGACGAGCTCGATGAGCTGAAGAAGTATCAGAAGCAACACGACCTCCGCGAGGATGGATCGAAGCCAAAAGGGGTACCAAGAGAGGCTAAAAGACACTAAACTACATAGTTTAGAGCCCGAGGCGCTAATGTATATCGCTTTTGTGTTTGAGCCGGTCGAGTAACAAATCTTGGGATCCTGCAGATGGCGCCAAAGGGTCGTTATTCGGCGACTGGGCGTATTGGATGGGCCAGCCGGGTTCCCAAAAATAGCAGCCGAGGCGCGGCGCAATGACAGTTTAAGCCGCAATCGGCTGCGCCGACGCAAGATGACGTCATGCAATTTGCAAGGCCAAGCTCTTGTCAAGCTGGATCTATCCTTGTAGAGAACCCAGTGTCGTATAGGGCGCACCGAGTTCAGTTGCATGAGTGCAAAGCTGTGAGCGCAAGCGGGCAACGCAAGTATTCCTTTAAACTGCAACCTTGGCAGCCAACAAGGTCAAGGGAGGTTAGCTCGCACACCTGCCCTGATAGCTTGTGTCCGAAAAAGGAAGCCCTGGGGTCAATCCACACAATCCTAAGAAAGAATGGCGCGGACATTCTAAACATTTCTAAAGCAACTCGCCCGCCTCATTTGCCTTTAGCTGGTAAGGGCCCGAAAGTGGTTGGGGGCCGTTTCGGCACAGCCATTGTCCGCAATGCGTTTCCTCTTTTCCCACTCTTATCAAGGTACTCGTAAAGGCTTAGGTTCTTTGACTATTGACGCCAGAGCCAAAAGTTATCAACTCTCGCATTGTTTTCTTGGATAGCGCTCAGGCCGTCGGCGCTTTTTCTAATTGCCTTCCACTCTCGCTCTGCGAAAAGGCGCAGCTCAATACAAGGGATTGCTACACAATTCCCGGTTACACATTTGCTCACGATTTGAAATCGGTTTCACAGCCATTTGAGGTTTTCAAAGGGTTCGAAGTTTCAACTCCAAACCCCTCATGGTTGCGTGGACAGGTCTTAGTCGCGTTGAAGCATTTGCGCAAATTCGGGTCGAACGAACGTAAGAGTGGAAGGCTTTAAAGGGTTAACTTGGACACGCGCACGAACGTCTTTTGGGGGGTCGTGCGCCGTTTTTAGCAAATGGCCGCGAAATGGCCGTGAACCCGGGGGCACCAACAGAATGGCCACGAAATTCCGCGAATATCCGTAAATCGGCCGCGAGACCCCCGCAGCTGGCCGTGAAATGTTTTGTGTAAACAAACGAAAATGCGAATTCCAAGGTTCACGAAAGTTCACGCAAGTTCACGCCAAAACACCGTAGTTTAGAGTCTTTTTCACGCAAGTTCACGCAAGTTCACGCGAAAACCATTAAAAGCCGAAAAACAGAATCGGGGGTCGGCAGTCCTGAAATTTCACAAGTTCACGCCCAAAATCGGCCAGCCACAATCCCAGAGATGGCCAATGAACCTTGAGAGCTTGAGGCGCAAGAGCCACGTGAACTTGCCGCTAGAAGTTTGTGAAGCGCGCCTGGGACGAGCGCTGCAAGCCACTGATGACGAAGGGTGCGCTTGTGACCGACTGGAAGAAGTGGAAATTGACGGCTTTGGCTTCTTTTCCGGGCTTTAGTGGAAGCTCCATGCAGGCAATCTTGCCAATCGCATCGTTCCGGAACGCGGAACGGCGGCGCGCAAGCCCCTAAAAATCGTTCGCACGAGTTCAGACAGGTCTGAATTGACCACCGGCTAGACAGTGTGGAGTTCTGTCTGGATTTCTTTTGGCCGTGAAATGGCTGCGAAACCGGGATTTCGTGAATGCGGACATGCAATTCCACAAGTGGACGTGGAACACTCGCGAGGCGCCGAAATGCCTGTAAAACCACTTTCTCAAGGTCAAGAGACGAATCGCCACCCAGTAGCGTGATCAACTGAATGTCCAAGGTTGTCAATACTGTTCCCTAGCATCATGCGTGCCACAAGCGCAGACAAAAACGCGTCACATATTAGGGGCTTTGTAGATGCGTTCTGAAAGTCTTTTCCTGCAAGGGCCCTGTGACAAGGACTGACGTCTTCTTGGGCACGGCGCGACAAAACAAAATTCGAACACTTAGGGTTTCCCCTTCTCGTTTTGGGCCCCGTGAGTTCCCCCGCTGCGCACACTATGTGTTCCCAAACCCTTGGCACACATAGGGGAACCCCTCGGAATCCCTCTTGGCAGATTGCACATGCTAACGGTGAACTCACATTGACTGTTTGCGCAGCCATACACGAACTTTTTACCCAATGCGTCTTGAGCCAGGAAATCACACGTTGAAGCCGGCGCATGCCCAGGGCAAAGCTGCCCTGAACTGCTTTTCTATGGGGCATCGCGATGCAAATGGGGCCCGCCCGCGGTCGCAAATATCACGAAACCAGCAATCATGAGAACTTTCAAAACAGCCCGATATACATTAGAGTCTCTTTTGCGAAGGCGAAAATTAGAGTCTTTTAGCCTCTCTTGGTAGGTGATACCCGAGAGGATTCACCAGAGTTGATGACCGATGACATGAAATCAGCTCGGTCCCAAAGGTCAATGTTGGACCCGTTGTCCATTTCAATATGCGAAGGAAAAGTTGAGGTCGCTTGTTGCCTATGACGGTTATGAGGTTGAATACACCCCCAGCGTAATTCCAACTGCCGAAAGTGATGCACTGCCAGCAGATGCTCGCGATCCGCAAGGACCAGCTGAAAAGCCATCAGGTAGCAGCCGATCCCCGGTAAAAACAAGTGCACCGGCTCCGCCCCTGCAATTCTCTCAGCAGGGTGGCAAGCCCCCTGGCGGTCCGCCACCTGATGATGATGGCGATGGCGAAGGTGATGAAGACGAAGGTGATGGCCTCGGGCCTAACCTCGGTCAAGAAGCCTTCGCCAAAATGTTGATGAAGTTAGTGAAAGGCCACACGAACGACGAAAAGCCCAGAACCCGCGAAAGCGAGACGTTGCGATTCAAGGAGATGCCAACTCCTGAAACGTACCGTGAATGGAAGACATCGGTTCGTGAGGATGTCCGCGCTGCATCTGATCGTCCAGACGAGGCTTGGCCTTGGATCATGGAAGTTTGGTCTGACCGCGAGGACAAGAAGAAGCTGTTGGAAGAGCTCGGTGAACCGGGAAAATTCGTGACTCTAGACACGAAGATTCTCGCAGCGCTCACGCGTTCAGCGAAAGGTGATCTGGCTCAGCGAATCCTGACAGCAAAGGAAGAATGCGCCAAGGAGGGAAAGGCCATGAGAGGAAGGCAGGTCTTGTTTATGTTTGACCAATATTTCAAGACCAGTGAACAAGCCGGAAACCTCTACTCCTTGGAGGACCTGTTGCGCGTCTCGCGACACGGCGAAGGAATCATTGATCTCAAGCGTTTCCTAAACGCTTGGGATTCTGTGATCGCCGGCATGAAAAGGCCGCCAGAAGAAAAGGTGTTGAAAGACATCCTGCTTCGCCAAGTGAGAAGCTGCCCTCTGTTGCGGTACGACATCGACACATATGATCGTTGCCGTGATGATGATCCCAACAAGTCGTACGATTTCCTAATGCGTTGCGTGAGGAATCTAATCGAGAGGGACAGGCTTCGCGAGAACCGAGAGCGCGTGTCCAAAGTCAATGCGAGTAAAGCCCCGACGCCCAAGGCTGGTGCCGCCGCCCCTGAAAAGAGGGACCCCAAGAAAAAGAGCGCACCTATACTAAGCCGAAGGACACCGAGGAAAAGTACTGCTTTGATTTCCAGAAGGGCTCGTGCACGAGGGGGGCAAATTGCCCTTACGCGCACCGCAAGGAGCCGCGAGGACGCTCCGCGACCTGTGGCAGGCCGAGTTCCCCCAAAGGCAATAAGGGAGAGAAAGCACCGTGCTCTTTCTTTGCCCAAGGGAAGTGCACTAGAGGTGACAAATGCAAGTTTAGCCATGCCTCCACGGGCGGCAAATCAGCCGCCGCGGCATCGAGCAACGAGGCCAATGCCAATCCTGCGGCTAAGAAGCGTGCAAACTCACCTAAGCCTAAGCCCAAGGCCAAAGCCGCTGCAGTCTGCGCTAGGTACGCCATGTTCGCAAAGCCGATCAATCCGATTGGAGTGTCATTTGACACTAATGCTCATGTGCACGAGATCCCCGCCGAAGGCGATGGTTTCAAGCTCGAGTATGAGGAACGGCAGTACAATAGGATGTTTCCGGGTGCAAAGGACTGCCCTCGGCCGACCAAAGGGACGAACAAGGCAGCACACAAGGCCGCGAACCAGTTGAATGCCGTAATCAAAGCCATTGAGAATGGAGCCCAGCCCGCTTGTGGTTTCATGTGTGATGTGGAATCCGATTCCATCTCAAGCCTATCGTGTGATGAGTGCCTGAGAATTGCCATGCCGCCTCACGATGTTCGCAAGGATGTCGAAGCGCCAAGGGCAGCCACCCCCGCCCCAAAGGGAAAGGACGTGTGGCTTATTGCTTCCGGTAGTGACCTCATCAGCAAAGCTGCCCTGAGGAATGCGTCCAAGGCAATTCGAAAACAGGCTCCTCAGCCTATTCGCCTTGTGACTGCAAACGGAAACATCACTGCTTCCGAAATCGCCGACATCAATGTCGATGCATTGTGTGAGCCAGCTCAGCCTTACATCCTTGAGGGCTCTCCTGCAGTGCTGTCGTTGGGGGTGAAGTGCCTGGATCAAGGATACTCCTTTCATTGGGAGTCCGGGAAGGCGCCAACCATGGTTCGCCCTGATGGTGCTCTGATCCAGCTCAAGGTTGGCGGTCATGTGCCATACATGGATTCTAGTTGCGAAGCTGAGCCATCGTTGAGTGCAGTAGCAGCATCCAAGCCAGCGCCTGCACCGGTTCATGACGAAGGCATCGACGAAGGTGATGATCCCGACAATGAAGTTGAGCGGTTTGTGAGATCCCGCAAAGAGCAAGACCTGGTCGCCGAAGCAAGTACCAAAGAGCACCTGTTTGCACACTATCCGAAGAATCCCTTTTGCCGCACTTGCCAACGTGCCAAGATGCTTGCCCCATATGCAAGATCGAAAGGCGGGCAGGGAAGGCTCGAGACGAAAGCGTTTGGAGATCACATCATTGCTGATCATGTGATTCTCAAGGCCAACATCGAGCAAGGTATCAAAGGTGAATGGTGTGCTCTTGTGATCAAGGACGTGCATACGCAGTTCAGGTACGTTTATCCGTCGACCAGCAAAAGCACGGAGCAATCCGTTGCAGGGATCCAGCATTTCATTTCCGGTAGGGATGAGGTTGAGGTTCTCTACACCGATAACTCCCGGGAATTGAAAGCCGCAATAGAGCAGTTGGGGTACCGTCATCAGACCTCCATTGAATATGTTGATTCTTCCAAATCTTTCGTGGAAAGGGAAATCAGACATCTGTTGGAGGGAGCACGTGCGAATCTTGTTCAGTCAGGGTTCCCACTGTCGATGTGGCCATTTGCAATCCAGCACAATGCAGTTGCAACCAACATCCTGCCGCAGTTGAACGGAAACGATTCGCCATGGTACCTCAGGTTTCACAAGACCTTTGATGAAGCTGAGATACCTTTCGGAGCAAAGGTACTGTTCTGGAACAACCCGGCACGAGCTGACAATCAGGCAGGCAAGACTTCGCCAACATCAAATGAAGGCGTGTTTCTTGGGTACCACATTCAGCCTGGGTTCGCATGGAAAGGTGAGTTCCTTGTTGCAAAGCTAGAAGGGCTCGATTACCATATCGAACATGCGTCCCTCACCGTACAGCGAACAAAGCGCATTGAGCTTCCGACTGATGAGTTCATCTTTCCGATGAGGTTGTTGAAAGACCCTGCATCTAATCCACCTGTTGCTGATGCCAAAGCACGAAGTGATCCTGTGCCGTTGGAGCGTGGGCAAGCCCACATCGACAAACCTGCCGCATCGGAGAAATCCGAAGCGAAGATCAAGCCTGTCGTGCCTGACAAAGGCGGTGCATTCGACCCAAGCAGAATGCCTGATGGGTCACCAGTACCCGATTGCCATGTGTGGGATGGGGTTCGGCTCGTCCGTAGGAAGGCCGGATCCAAAAGGCCTCCCGATATCCCGTCCGACATGTGGGTCATGCTCGGCAGCCAGGACCGAAAGGCCCAGCTCCGTGCAGATGCCAAGAAGGCTGTGCTCGAGACAACAGTCTCATCGGAGGCCAGATCCGAGCACCCTGAAGCCGCATCGAGTGCAAAGCCAACCAGCGCCGCCCGCGAGGGCGAGCCGACAATGCCTGTGATCCGGCAAGCGCCTGCGATGTCCGTTCTTCCGGAACGCAACAAGTCAGCAAAGGAGCCGCATCGCCCGCAATTGCGTGAGTTGGTCAAAGAGCAAATCAAGAAAGTCGAATTTGATGTTGCTCTTGAACTGTTCAGTGAGTCGTAGCCAGACTTGTGCCGAAAGCCGAAGTAGCCAATACGCCAAAGGCCCAAGCCGCCCTTGACAAGGAATGGGAAAACCTTTGAAAGAAAGGCACTTGGGATGAGTTCAGAGTAAATGAGTGTAGGCGTGTCATCAGAGAAGCCCAGAACAAAGGGGAAAAGGTCCACATTGGAAGGATTTTCGAAGCTTGTTACGAGAAGGGTAGTGAGCTTCCTGATGATGATCCTAACAAGAAGTTCAAAGGAAGGACTGTTTTCCAAGGGAACAATGTTTACGATGAGAACTCTGTGGCAGCATTATTTGCGGAGCTAGGGTCCAGCCCAGCGTCAATGGAGGCAGCCAAAATCCTCGACGCTTTCGGGTCGCAGCCCGGCTACCGCAAGGCGCAAGCCGATGCGAAGCAAGCCTACATCCAAGCCCTGTTCAAAGGTGTTCCCACATGGCTTAGATTGCCAAAGAACAGATGGCCTAGCCATTGGAGCAAACAATACATTGACCCCATTGTCACTCGTGCTAGCCTTGTACGGACATCCCGATTCAGGGGGGCTTTGGGAAAAGCACCTGGAAGATGCCCTTTGTAAGCAAGGCTTCGTGAGAGTGTTGCCCGAAATATGGACATCCATTTTCATCATCCGGAACTCGACCTGCTGCTCGTCGTATATGTTGATGACTTCAAGCTCGCAGGACCTGCCGGTAGCCTTGACAAGGGATGGGAACTGATCGGGAAGGTTGTCGAAATCGACGCGCCCGAGCCATTCGGCCGATACTTTGGGTGTCATCACATTGAAAAGAACAATGTAAGATTGTCAAAAGAGGAACACCCTTTCAATCACGTGTTTGAGGGTTCTGCGCAACACGCGGGTGTTGGCTCCCAAAGAAGGACTGAGGACTACTGGGAGCATGACGAGAACACGAAAACGTGGACACGCTATCACTTGCAGCCCAGGAAGTGCCTTTTCCGTCCTAAGGAGCAAATGAGTGCATTCGCTTGCAGCCTCGACCCCCAGCGTGTGACAATCAAAGACCAATCCAAGGCAAGTCCAATTTGCGATGAGTGGTCGCGTCACGCGAGTGATCGCATTTCTGCTGACACCGCGTGGTGGGCCGGACGTACTGTGTTTTCCTACGGTGAGAATCAGGAAGCAGCTTTGCAATGTGCGTTGCCCTCAAAGCCTGGATCAATGAGAGACAAAACCGCGGCAAAGAAAGAAGTCAAAGTTTCGAAGTTCAAAGGACCCGAAACGATATGCGACAAACCGGTTGGTTGTATGACCAGGTTATGACCAAAGAAGTCAACATCGTTGAGTACGACATGTCCGATTTCCTTAAGTCATGCGTTGACGCATATTGCGATCTTGCCAAGGTAAACGTTTCCTCGTTGAGTAAGGTAAGCGCTCCATTCATTGGTTCGAAGGTCGCGAGACCTGTCGTAAATGAAGAGGAGCCAAAGGGCAGGCTACAAACCATCGCTGCAAAGGTACTAATGAAGATTCTATTCGCAGCCCGCATGGCTAGGTGTGACCTGCTAAGAGCCACGCAAAGCCTTGCCTCGCGTGTGAGCAAATGGTCCACTGAGTGCGACAGTGCTCTACATCGACTTGTGTCTTATATGCACTGTTCGAAGGACCTTAAAATGCGAGGTTTTATCGGGGATAAGTTCTCTGATTGTAGGTTGTGGTTGTTCGCTGACGCGGATTGGGCAGGCGAATACGGCTCGCATAGTACCACTGGTTGCACCATGATACTTGTAGGACCAAACACATACTACCCACTCAATGCCTTCAGTAGGAAGCAGACAGCGACCGCTACAAGCTCGACTGAAGCCGAGGTCACCGACCCTGTCGCTTTTCTGTCAGCTCAGCCTGTTTGGGAAAGAAGCACATGGGTATGCTCAAAAGGCTGGTAAAGCCTCCCTTGATGTGCCCGACGGCATTGTTGCTCGCATTGATCCCGAGTTAGATGAGATTCGGTACGGAAATGTTGATGCGGGTACAAGTGTTGCAAACATCAATGCCTTAACTGTGCATCTCAGTGATAAGTGGAAAGTGAAGCTGATGGAAGACAATCAGGCCACGATCACTATTTTGCAGCAAGGACACTCACAGAAGCTGAGGCACACGGATAGGACCCAACGCATTAGCTTCAGATGGCTCCAGGAGCAATTCGTGAATCGGCAATTTGAATTAATCAATGTTGACACTACCCTTCAAGCTGCAGACATCTTGACCAAGGCATTTGACAGCACCCCGGTGTGGCACCATGCACTTGGGCTGATCGGAATCTCCCCCAGTCGCCAGGCGCGAGCCTGTGCCACCAGTTTGCTGCTCTCCCCGTGCACCAAGGCCGGAGAAGTTAGCGATCAGGGGGGGCAGATCGCTGCATTATGCAACGTTCAGCCCAAGCGGCTCCTTATTGAATTCTGTTGTTCGACGACCTCACGGTTGGGTGAATCAAGAGACTCTTCAAAAGGTTGCCGTGTCATCCGGGTCACTGAAGATGAAGATGGGTGCTCCGAAACGTGCAGGAAGTGGTTGAGCCGTGAAATCGCCGAATTTAGGAGCATGAATCCTAAGGGCGCAATCATGTTTTACGTCTCGTTGCCGTGCACTGGAGGTTGCCCGTGGGGTTATGTCAACCAGCAAACTCCCAAAGGTGCTGCCAAAATTGAGGGCCACATCAAGCAATTTCGATCACTGTTGAGAGGGTTCAATCGCATTCTCAATGATGTTTATTCGAATGACATCAGAATTGCCTTCGAACTCCCTAAGGCATGTCGTTATTGGAAATGGCCTGAATTATGGACTTTCTTGACGAAGTACAAAATGAACAAATATGAATTCCATGGTTGTAAAATCGGCATCAAAGGGAGAAATAAAAAGCCAATGAAAAAGCAATGTTGAGTACTTCAAATGTGATGGTTCTCACGAGCATGATGAAAGCCGTGGTTCCCACTTGAAGGAAGCCGAGGGATACACGTACATTTATACTGATGCCGTTCACAATGCATTCTCCGAACACGCCACCATGCAGCCGTTGCTTTTGCAATGAGCGGCCAGACGGCTATGGCGCATCCCGCGAGGGATTGCGATCCGGCATGGAGGCGGTGGATGGAAAATATCGCTACCACATCGGTATGCACCAACGGCAAGTATGACGCGAACCTCGCAGCAACAGTCAAAGGGCTCTTGGAGACGACCTCTGCACAGTCGCTTATCCATACATGGGTGCAGGACCAACCGCATTATTTGCAGCTGCTGACGCCTTTGCTGACGATCAGCGAGCCCTATTTGAAGGTGGTGCAGGCACCTCGTGTGCCCGACCGAGATCTCCTCATCTACCTGACGGTTGCAGACTCTGGACTGTCAATGGTGTCCGGCAAGAAGAGGAAGCTCCGCAAATATGATTTTTCGGAACGCTTGGATTCTTCTCGCCCGGCGCGTGTCGGTGCATGGAGGTCCGAAATGCTATGGGGGAAAGGCCTGCAGCAGCTTTGCAAACGCATGGCCGCCCTTATCGACGAGGTGCGTACGGACTACCCGACGGCGACCATCGTTCCAATGATCTATTGGAACGGCAATGAGCTTGTTGGGAAGGACGGCATCGAGCCCAGTGGCACCTTCCCGTTCGACCACCCGGCCGGCGAAGCCAGCCAGATGCTGGCAGACACCAAGAGGCACCTGGCCTGGACCAGGGATTTCGCGGCCCGCAAGGGCTGCGCATGCCTTGGAGTCATGACCGGCGCGAAAAGCTATCTCTACGGCTTCTCTATGATTTGGGACCGTTATATGACTGAAGTCCGGGACTTTATCATTGGCGACCCCAATCATATGCTCGTGTACGTAGATGCTACACCCTTCGTCGAGACCATCGACTTGCTGGACAGGTACCATATGTGCTTCAGTGACGACAACATCACGAAGACCGTCCAGTTTATGCGCGGAACCCATCATATGTTGTATATGCTTTCTATCTTGCGCCCCGCAATGGGCAGCGTAGCCGAGCTGACACGTTCGCACGACTGTACCGTGCGTCCGATCGATGTGCTCGAGCTGCGCCACCAAGAAGATTGTACAGTCAACGTTGAGGTTCTCGCGTACTGCAAGGAGACGCTTACAAAATGCGGTGTTTCTTTGTCGGAGATGATCGGGCTCCCTTTCACCAGAGAAGAGTGGAAGTCCGGCAGCCTCTCGACTTCGCCCCCGTCAACCCAGCCGAGTTTGCAACTTCGGGTGAGCCTTCCGGTGCAGATGTTTCCGAAAGTGTTCGCCCGGCGCAAGCCGGTGCAAAGGCAGCTGCGGTGGCAAAGAAGGACGAGGAGGTGAGCAGGCCGGTACCACTCGACTCCTACGGGAGGAGCGTGACAGGGGGCCATTATGACTGCTGGGTGTATAGCATTCACGATGGCGTGAAGTATGTCGATTTCGGCAAAGGCCCCAAGAGGCTCAGCATCATCAAGCAACCCTCATTCGACTACGACCCTTCTGTCAGGAGAATCAGTGATGAATACCACCGTTCCCTGACATGCATCTCCAAGATCCTTCGTGGTCGCGGAACAGAAGGATGCGGGTATGTGATGGATGAGGACGGCTACATGGACCTCGAAGATTTGGGACTCGCGCTTCGCAAGGAGCTGCGACATCCCATTCCATGGAACATCCAGAACATCATGGATATTTTCAAATTGGACAAGAAGCAGAGGTTCATTGCTTGGTTGCCCGGACGCAGGCCGGTGCGGAGACGTCCCCTGTTCTCATTGGCTTTTCAAGCTGAAGGCCTCCCAAGGCCATGAGGACTGGCTCAAGATCGACGACTCCGGCATCGCGAAGGAGTGGTGTGTGAACCCGGGGACTGACCTCGGGCGCTGGACCGGCTGGAATGTTTGCGACAATCCTCCAACTGTGCTTTACCACCGCACTGACAAGCGAAATTTCGCTAACATCATACGGAACGGCTTATTGCCAGGCGGTGGAGATCAGCATGAAACCGGCCGGCCCCACGTCTTCTTCGCCGACGTCCCCAGCACAAGCGAACACTACGTATCAGGTGTGCGCGCAGATCGACCCCTGGAGATACAAATCGACCTCAGAATGGCCATTCGCGCAGGGCTTTGCTTTTTCAAGACAGAGAGCGATGGTGTCCTCACGCGCGACAAGGTGCCCAATTACACGATTATTTCGGCATTGGACGCTACAAATGGCGATGTTTGGTACACTCGCTCCGAGCAATCGGATGCAGGTGCACCAGCAGAGGCGATTGAAGAAGAACCCCAGGGGATGAAGCGCGAACAAGCTGTGGCAGATGATCGTTCAACAGCGCTGGAACGTATTGCTACGACGCGCACAAATGTGGCCTCTCCTCGCGCCCCGCAAGGGGAAGCGAAGAGGCAGAAGACTTTCAATCCAATGGAGAATGTTGAGTTGAATGTCGCCACGTGCCCGGTTTGCAACAACAGCGTCTTCGAGGGGCAGGTGCATTGCACATCATGTGGGCAGTTATCTCCCCTCAATCCACGCCTGTTGAAAGAGCAACAACGCAATTACATCATGCAGCGTTCCAACCTGTTGAAGAAAATGGGCCTCAGCACCCACGTCACAGCTCAGGTCCTTGCATCTGTGGAACATCCGACCTCCGCGAGGAGGATCGTAACAGCATCATTCGTGGCTTGAACTCCCCGGACAGTGCCGTCATTCAGGAGGCGCGGAAAAAGCTCAATTGCGCCCTGAAGAACGGCTACCACTCTCTACTTGACCGCTACGAACTCGATCTTCAATACAGGGTTCGTATGCTTGAGGTGGGCCGTCGGGAGGCGGACATGCTCCGCATGGAGCTGAGCGCAAATCTTGTTCTAGCTGGTCCAAAGCAGTCGCAGGCCCAGCGCACTCTGGGCGTTGGCCTTGGTTCAACGTCGGAGTCGCGAATCGCAAGGCTCGCGCACATCAGAACAGACTTGGAGTTCTTGCCCAATGAGCTGAAAGAGGCTTTGTCCTCTCGCTGGATCGTGCTGTTCCAAGGGATGCCCTACAGCCCCAGAGCGTTCGTCAACGTGGTGTTGGAGCAGAATAAGCCCCGCAGTATTGGTTGCTGGAATGGGATTATGCATTTGCAAGGCAACACGTTGGACGACCTCCGCAGTGAAATGGACTGGGTTTTTCGCCAAAATGAACGGCAGGCATGGAACTCGATAGACTTTTCGAGGAACGAAAGCAGCAAGCATCTTGCTCGCAATGCCGCCCGCCATGCCGAACGAAGTGCTCCCGCCGCCCGCGAGGGTGAGCAGTGGGGCAGCGGCAGTTGGCAGAACTGGTCCGAGTGGAGCGGATGGGGAGACAGCAGCGGAAGTTATTCTTCTTGGCGGTGGCGCTGAAAGCGCATCCGTCATGGATTTGCATGAATGCAACGGTTCCCCTTGACCTTCTCCCTCTGTTGTGCTACTGTTTGGCTGCTTTGTGAAAGGCCCCTTTAACACGCAGAGGGGGGTGAAGAATTTGATCGGTCATTATGGGGTTTTACACCCGTTGCATCCGCAGTGTGGCTGTTCAAGCGTGAAAATGTGCGAGCAGCGCACTTGGACGGTTTGCTGTTTCCTTTTGGGCCCCAAACCGGTAACCCTTGAATCTATAAAGACAAAATCAAAAGTAGATTCAGGGACGACCCAATGAGGGTCAGTTGCCAGAGGGCTTCAAGGCGCTGGCAATCCGATACCATGCAGAGTTGGTGGAGGCACCAACTTGATGAGGCCCTTAACTTTCCGACGCATAGAACACGGAGAACACATGCGAATACCGGTGATGTGGACCTCTGAGCCCCGACCCCCCACAGCTGATAGGGTAGGACGAGTTGCATTATGTCGCTTTGCTGACGCTTTAGATCTGTTGGTTCCACCCGCGGGACAGGATCATACTCACTTGGCGTCATTTGTTCCGTGCACTATTGGACATGGCCACGGCCATTTCTCCATGGATGTTTGGAGCTCCGTTTTCTGCAACCACCCCTTCAAGTGAATGTGTTAGGATGCTTCCGCCCCGAAGGAGCTGGTCGTTTTTCGGAAGCGCTGCGAGTTCGCGCAGCACTGGGCAGATCAGCATCACGAGCTTCCCGCGAGCGAAGACGATGTCGAAACCGATGCCTTGGCCAGCGGAGTATTCCAGACAGCCGCGGAGTTTGTGGACTGGGTGCAAGGCACCCTGTCGAAGATGCAGGCCAAACGACTGGACCAAAATCAGCGAGCGATTCT
This sequence comes from Effrenium voratum, assembly GCA_963377175.1. Lineage (NCBI taxonomy): Eukaryota > Dinophyceae > Suessiales > Symbiodiniaceae > Effrenium > Effrenium voratum. Next base: position 385,650 of record CAUJNA010003318.1, read on the forward strand.
CCGGAACCATCCTTACTTTGCGGAGAAGATGCCAACTCAGATCACAGAGGAGAATTATGACTCCTTCTGGCAGAAGCTTGCATGTATCATTTGTGCCCTGTTTCCTGGGATCAGCGTCTACGAAAGCATTGTTGGTTCCAACGCCTTGTGTCATCAGTGTTGGTTGGCGTCTTCTGGGCGATTTTCAGAAAGGCCGCCCGATTGGCCCAAACGAAAACTCTGGCCGCGAGTCTCGCTCTTTTTTTTTGTCTGCAGTCTAAGTTCAAAGTTCGACCTTTGGAGCTTTCGGGTTTCTGATTTGTTTGGGGCTTGAAAGGTTGCTCTTTGTTGCAGGAATCCGATATGTTTCGAGCGGTGGATTCCCAACCTGCCGGGAGTGTATGCCAAAATTGGGTGTATCGAGCTGCCTGCTTCAAGCGATAGTGGGTGTCGTCCCATAGGTGATCAATGCCGTCCTGTTTGTCGACGTTTGTCGTTTTCATGGCGGTTTGTGGTGAACATGAAATGTTTGAGGGAAACTCCCCTCAAGTGGGGACATGTGGCCATAAAGCCCATACCCCCAGTGAACAGGCCGCCAAGACCATCTCAGAACACGGTCGGGCAAGAGTCGTGTGGTTCATAAGAAGGGTTGTGGCGTGCAAAGGCGGTTGTTATTCAGACTTGCAGACAGCAAAGCATGGGAATGTGTTGGGCAATCTGCCATCCGAATCCCCACTTAAATAGACTAAAATGGGTGGTGCACCTACCCCAAAATGGGCTCCCATTGGTTTTGATCCACAGCCATGTACTTTGGGCGCAGTTCGCTTTCCCCCCGAGGAAGCGGTTCCGGCAGCTGAAGCGGTGGGTGGCGGTGGCCGGGCGGCTGCCTTCCATCTACCGGCGCCGGCCCATGGAGGCGAAGCTGGGGTGGTGGGTGGACCACGCGCGCAAGGCCTTTGCCCGCAAGAAGCTGGACCAGGACAACGGATGTGGAGCAAAGGGAAGAGGGAGAAAGGGGAAGATGGGGAGAAAGGGAAGATGTGGATGTGCTGAAACTGGACACCTTGAGGAGCAAACTTGTTCAGCGTGTGGGCCAAGGGCTTCGGAACATGGCTATGGGCAGGGGTGGGTGTCAGGGCAAGAAAGGGGAGCGACGCAAGAGGAGCTGAGGGCTGGAAGGGTGGCAAGGCAAGGAGCAAAGTGCTTGGAAGAGTTGCTTCCCAAATGTTGCTATGAAAGGAAGTTGGAGGATGAAACAAGTCTAGAGCTACCGACTTCACGCTGCGGGCTGAAATGCCCATGGTGACAAGGTCCTTCAGATTAGTGGCGACACTCGCATTGGGGGCTGGAAGGGGTTTTTGAACAGTGCAGAACGTCTATGTTTTGCTTGCACTTATTCAATTCGTTGTACCTGTCAGTGTCTGAAGCATGAGGTCGGTCGACCGCACATATTTTTCCTGATGAGTACAGGCATTGCTCAAGTACGTGTTGTTTTTTTCTTGTGCTTGGCACAAGGCGGTTGTGAACTTGGTTGTTGCGTGACTGCTTGCCTGGAACAGCATGCACAACCAGATGGCTAGAGAACAGGCAGATGGCAGCGGACCAGCCAGTCTGCACACAGGAGCAAGTGGACCAGCTGCAATCCATCCCGGGCATGGCTCACCGCTTGCGCCGGCGAGTGAAGCCCTCGAACTGGGAGGATGGCTATGCCTCAGTGCAGGCAAGCCCATGGCTTTTACCTTCGCAGCTGTGATGCTATGAATCCAAAGTGCACGTGCAAGTCACCCCCCACCAAACTTGCAAGGTGCCCATGAGATCTGATTCGACTGAAAGTCCCATCACGCGGGACCTGCCGGATTTTCCACCGGTAAACCTCGCTGCATTCCTTTCCAGGCCTGGGTGGCAGCTCATGGACGCCTGCCGAAGTCCCAGGACCGGAGCTCCAAATCGTGGTCTCGGCAATGGCGATTCACCAATTCACATTGTTTGCCTGAATGCAGTTTGTTGTGCTAGGTTGATGGGCCGTGCTGATTTGTGTTGGGAAAGTGTCGGAAGCTCGTGAATTCACACTGCTAGATGCTCAACTTTGCCCAGACTGTGTTTTGTGGTTTGATTGCGGCACATGATTCTCCGGAACTACTTCTGGGGCTTGGCTGCCCAGCTATATTCAGCTTGCCGTTGGCATTGCAAAGCTGCACATTTTGTCGTAGCGCTTGAGGCAGCCAGCATCTTCCACATTGAGCCTGACTCAAATCAAAGTAGGGCTGGCTACATGTTTGTCTCGAAAAGTTTGATTCTTCGAGGGGGGCGTCCGTCGCGCTTTGTCTGCAAGTGTGCAATGCCTACAAGCTGCTCTGCCTGGGTCCAAGTGTTGCACGCACTGAATCCCATTGTTTGCAAACAACACGCCACGAAAGCCCCAAGGAAGTCTCGCATGAGAGGGTTTGCGTAGCTGGCATTGCTGCCTGAGGGTATCGAACCGTAGGAATCCACAGAGCTCGTCATAATTGCGTGCGATTGCCCCAGGACAATGAGAAACAGCTGGCAACATGGCTCAGCAACTCATGCGCGTCAGCTCGTCGTGGAGAGATGCCACCCGAGCGCTTAGTGAAGCTGAAGCAAATCCCGCATTTGCGAGAACGGCTTGCATCTTGGCCAGATAAACTTGGCCAGTGCCCACCCCAATTTGCACTTCTGTTTCTAGAAACGGCTCAATCAGTTGAGATGCCTTGTGCAAGAGAAAGTGCCAGCGTTGGACCAAGTTTGCTTTTCTCTTTTTCGTTCACATCTACAGTCAGGTCCAATTCAAAGACCGAGTTGATTTGACTAGCCTTCCTCATGCATTCACACACATTCCCTTGCTTGAGAGAGGGTGTTCCCTACTGACATGTGCGGTTGGCTGCCCGCAATTTGCAACGACCCACAAGTTCCAAAGTCCAACCTCCGCAAAGCAAAAGACCTCAACACCTCAACACCTCAACACCTCAACACCTCCGGTCTTTCCGATCCCAGATCCAATCCAACGGCTGTGGGCCTGGTGTTTGGCCGCAGCGGCTCCAGCTGTTGGGCCATTGGCTGTCCACCAAGAAGCGCACCCCTTCGCTGCGCGGTGCCGGGGAGGAGCTGAAGCTGGCCAGATGGCTGCACTGCAACTCAGTTTCTCCTTGCAGGGGGGGGAGGAAGGCGGAAAGAGGGAACTTTCCACTCAGGTGAAGTGCCCTCAAAGGATTTACATCTCCGGACTTCAGCATTGCGAAACACCAACGCCCGAAATAATGACCATGTTTCAACTGCCAAGGTGGCCTGCCGAGTGTTCAGGTAGCCTCCATAGCGCAGCGATTGAATTGAAGACTCGGCAGGCCGGTTTTGCTGTGTTCATTTGCATGAGGGCAAATCCAGCTGAAAAGCTTGAGGCTGTGCAGCATTGTGCAGCACAAAGGACGGCGGTGCAATGCTAGATTCGGCAACCTAACTTTGCCCCGCGTTGCCATTTTGTCAGGGGGGGGGGGGGGCACTTGTGATTCATGACCCCAAGCCGACCGAAGGCAGGAGGGTTCCCACGCCCGAGGTTAGATACAGTACTTGAAGTGGAATCACAAGCATTCCATTCATGAATCATTGGACACCCGAATCCTTTACGTGCTGCAAAGCTTCCTTCGTGTTTGGTTTGGGGAGGCTTTTTTTTGAACCTCAGTTACTTTTACATGTTGCCGACGTCAAGCTAGGCAGCTTGGTGAACGCAGTGGACGGAGACTTACAACCAAAGAAGCTCTCAGAGTTGCAAGCTGCTCTGGGCGATTTCTGGGATGATCTCTATGATCAGACAGCTATTGACAGCTGGGTGACTCAGCAGGTTGGCATTTGTGTGGTTTCGGTCGACAGTGGCCTTGTTCTTGTGAAGCCTCAAAAGGACTCACTTAGTTGTTAATGGCCCAAGGCATGTTTTTGTGGAACAGTTAGCCGTCAGCTCAGACGAGGAGACAAACTTTGAGTCGCTGACACGATGGTTGGAGACGAATGGGCCGCCGAAGTTGTCAGCCGGAGCCAGGGAAGAAAGGCTGGGGGACAACTTGAACTCCTGCGTTTGTCATGGAGTCATGGAGATGCATGATGTTGATTAGGGCTTTGGTAAGTGGCATGGCGCTCTAAACAGCCTTGAGAGGGTGACTCACCCTCTAGGCGTCTTGCCTTTTGGCTGAAGCGCACCCGTGCCAAAGCAAAGCGGGGCGAGCTTCCGGAAGAGTTTGCAGCCAAGCTTCTGCAGATTCCTTGAGCCACAGCTTGCTCGACGGCTACCTGGCTAGGCAGAATTGGTGGTGGCTGTTGCGAGCCTTTTCCGGTAAGAAGGGGCATGGAACCCAGAGGGGCCTTGAATCCATTGTTGGAAGTGTGAATCTGAGGCGAGATGCTCACGGGCCATGTTCGCGGCTCCCTGAAGTTCCGTCGGCATCGACGTGGAAGAGAGCGGCGGCTGAGCTGCGCTGCGACGCGATGGCCAAGACGTTCCCGCGATGCGACGTGAAGCTGAGCCTTGCGAGAGCCCTGACGACGGCGAACCGAGACGCAGACGTGCTGAGAAAATGGCCGAGTGATGTGAGTGCGTTGAAAATTCAGGAGGCGGGAGAGCCTGCAGTGCCAACTCAGGAGCATCACGCTTTGCTGCGGGGGAGCGAGTTTCACACTGAGAAAGGCCAATGGGAAGGCAGATTTCTCGCAAGCGTCCGGATTCCCCGCCACCCTCAACAGTATTTTGGCCCGAGTCTTGCTGCACAGCTCCGCATTGTCCCCAGTTTTTTCTTCTGGCGCCAATGTACTGCTACAAGTTCACCTTCATCTCGGTGCGCGAGGATTGGGCATTCGACTCCGGGCCTCGGGCACGACGGCGGTTTTGAATTGTGCGCATTTGGGCATGTGTTTTTCTTGCGGGCGCACTGCTTTGTGCAGGGCCTTCGCCTTGCTGTTACATACCGCCCCGCTCGCGTTTGGCCTAAGATATTCGGGAGGCGGAACAGTTACATGCCCTGGCAGTTAGCAAAATAGATTTGAATAATATAATAGCTGAAATCAATGCCATTTTTCGGAATTGTGTTGGTTGCGGATTGCGCTTTTCTTACTCAAGATTGGTTTTGCATTTGTTTGTATTGTCGGTCCTTTTCGGTCCTTTTCGGTCCTTTTCGTCCCCTTCGGTCCCTCTGATTAGTATTGGATAGAGCTTCTTAGGGCTGCTAGGATTCCAAGTTAGCATTGGGGAAATTGATCGCCTCAATCAAGTACCCTTTTTTCGATTCTTACTTTTTGTTGTTGTATCTTGATTTCGGCTGTACTCCCCGCTTGGACATTCAAGAAGTTGCAGTTTGGGGGCACGGACTTGTTTCTCGGCTTGTGGGTTTTAAGTAATTAGTAGAGTACTGGTTATTGAGTATTGGTGGTGTGTTAGTTTGCAATTGGGAGGCTTCTGCCGGGCAAGTTTAGTGCCTCAATTGAGTACCATGTTTCAGCTTGTCTTTTTTGTATCTCGGCCTTGGCTGCGCTCCCCCCTTGGACAACTGTTGACCGGGCTCTTCCAAGAAGGCTTTGATAAATAATTTGCAGTTTGGGGGCACCGACACGTTCAACGTGTTTTGGATTTTGAGACAGTAGAAGACGATCGAATACGAAAAGTCTGTTGTTTGAGAAACCAGGGGCACATTTCCAGGCCGGGCAAAGGGCGGGGCAACTTTCTTGAATTCGATACTCTTTTAATATCAATCAGGTGGATTGAGTAATCTCTTTGTCTGATGCCCTGGTATCGGCCCTCGCCATGATGGTCTAGTCAACAGATCCTCGCGCCCAGGTCAGTGGACTCATTTGGCACCTAATTGTTCTTGCAGCCAGGCTCCTTCCCCATGGCCCATTTGACCAGCGCAGGAGGGGCATGATATGAAGCGATGCCAGAGTTTGCCACCCCGGCGCCAAGAACACCATGAGGAGGATTACGTGCCTCGTGCGCCAGTGGAACTTGGGGCAAAAGAATCGCGTGAGGTCCGGGAAAGTCAATTGGTGAAAGTCTACTTGCAACCTTTGGTAAGCCGGCTCTAAAGAAGTACCAGGCTGTAGCTAGGTCTTAGCTTGACTTTCCAGGCATGGTCCGATTCTATTGCTAGACAAGATCCCGCAAACCTTCCAGCATGCTAAACTTTGTCAGGTGGCAAGGCCTGCCAGGTAGTGATGTTGAACCTGACGCAGGAACCTCCCTGCGGAAAAGGCACAGTATCCTCTTTGACGAAACGGCCACTGTGTCCCTGGAACCACTTCGTCACATGCGGCTGAATTATTGCCTGGGTAGCGATCAACTGCCATCATAGGCCTTGGCCGAAGGCCAGAGTTGACCGGGGCAGCAGAACAGAACTGAGCCATGGGCGCATGAGCTCGGAGGATAGGAGTGCCTGTCTGAATCTTTTGCGTATGCTGGGTTCTGCTCATGGTAGCATCCCCCTGAAATGCGTGTAGTTTAGTATGGGGCTCTAACATACGTCCCACCTTTGCGAAAGGAAAGGCACATGTCATGCGCTCCATCGGTGCTTTACACCTAGCGCTCGCTCAGGTGGCTGAATTGGAGAAGCGCGCAAGTTCCCGCTCCTTCCTGACGGAGGTGGGCTAATGGCGGGCCAATGAACGAGATTTCAGGAAACGGCGCTGCAGTTGAATCCAAACATTTCAGCGACAATATCTATTTTCGGAACCCCCCACAGCTCAGGGAAACAGGGCCCCAATAACCAAACAACCAGACCAAACGACCAAGCAGAAGAAAGGAAATGTCCTGCGCGCTTCTGAGTTTCCCAACTTACCTCCGGCAGCTCAGGGCCTCGAGGCTACTTGTTGATGCAACTTGCAAAGCAGCATGCAATCCCAAAGGGCGGACATACTATTAGCTCAACAACAAGCTACAGAGAGTTTCTGCAATGCTTGATCACATATTTATTTCAGTTTGGTGAGCTAGAGGGCCGGTTGCCAGTCAACTTTTCGATTTGGACATATTAACGTAACATTGGTTGCTCGTTGGGTGTGTGATTGATACGGGGCTACCCGTCTGACCCCTCTCAGCTCGTAGCGTCAACAACCTGCAAATGAAGATCCGGATCGGTTTGGGCTTTTGCTGAACGTCGGCGGCTGGATGCGCGGGCACGCAAGGGCGACTGCAGATCAGAAAGCATTATTTGTCTTTTTTGGGGGATGCTTGCCAGCGGGTCTTTGTTCAAAGTCACCTTTGTTTGAAACAACTGGGGGTTGTTCATCTTTGAGTTTCCGTCAATGCGCCAAATTTGGCAGAGGTCCAGCTCAAAACCTTTCGCAATCATGCTCCCTCTTCAATGAGAAACATATGATGGATTTGTTTGGGGCCAGTCTTCTCCGGTCCTTTCCTGTGTGGGCCCCTGTCTGCTGTCTGGCCAATTGGACTTCAATGGGAAAGGAAAGGGACATTGCATTTGTTTATTTTCCGGGGCTGGAGAGGGGTCGACGTCTTTAATCAGAGGGAGCTTTGGGAGGTGTGCCCCAAACACATTAAGAGGAGTCTTTTTGCCAAGCCTTTGCGGGTGCCTTTAACTGTGTATTGGCTGGCAGTCGGCTGGGCAAACGGGCGTTTTTCCCGAAAGCATCGCAAAGGGTTCTTCCGTGCGGAGCCCTTGGACAAGTTACATGGAGCCAAGTTACATAGAGCCAAGTTACATAGAGCCAAGTTACATAGAGCCAAGTTACATAGAGCCAAGTTACATAGAGCCAAGTTACATAGAGCCAAGTTACATAGAGCCAAGTTACATTTACATAGAGCCAAGTTACATAGAGCCAAGTTACATAGAGCCAAGTTACATAGAGCCAAGTTACATAGAGCCAAGTTACATAGAGCCAAGTTACATAGAGCCAAGTTACATAGAGCCAAGTTACATAGAGCCAAGTTACATAGAGCCAAGTTACATAGAGCCAAGTTACATAGAGCCAAGTTACATAGAGCCAAGTTACATAGAGCCAAGTTACATAGAGCCAAGTTACATAGAGCCAAGTTACATAGAGCCAAGTTACATAGAGCCAAGTTACATAGAGCCAAGTTACATAGAGCCAAGTTACATAGAGCCAAGTTACATAGAGCCAAGTTACATATAGCCAAGGTTAGGTAGAGCTTTCGGCGTTAGCAGCTATGTAAGTTAGTTTAGGTTTCTAAGGCGCCGGGGCGGGAGTTTGATCGTCGCTCGGGATTGCGACCCTCTGCGGAGATTCGCGTGGTCGAGGTTCAAAAACTGAGGACTTTTTACGATTTTGCTGGCCGCGCGCGACCCTCTGCGGAGATTCGCGTGGTCGAGGTTCAAAAACTGAGGACTTTTTACGATTTCTGCTGGCCGCGCGCGACCCTCTGCGGAGATTCGCGTGGTCGAGGTTCAAAAACTGAGGACTTTTTACGATTTCTGCTGGCGCGCGCGACCCTCTGCGGAGATTCGCGTGGTCGAGGTTCAAAAACTGAGGACTTTTTACGATTTTTAGCATGCGCGCGCGACCCTCTGCGGAGATTCGCGTGGTCGAGGTTCAAAAACTGAGGACTTTTTACGATTTTTAGCATGCGCGCGCGACCCTCTGCGGAGATTCGCGTGGTCGAGGTTCAAAAACTGAGGGCTCTGCGGAGATCGCGTGGTCGAGGTTCAAAAACTGAGGGCTTTTCACGATGCTGGCCGCGCGCGACCCTCTGCGGAGATCGTGCGCGTCAAAGCGCTCTCGCTGTGGCGCCGTGCGAATTTGTCTTAGTCTCGGCGAACCCTCTGCGGAGATTGTGCGTGTCGAAGCGCTCTCGCTGTGGCGCCGTGCAATATTCTTGCTCGCGAAACGGCCTTTGGAAGTTGTCTCGTGGTTTGCGCGCCTGCTTTCGCAATCCCGCGGTCGCGGGTTCGATTCCCCCCTGGTCCGCGGCAGCTCCGGCTTGAAAATCGCAGCTTTTAAGTACAAACGTAGTACGCGGAGCGTGCTCCTGCAGCTCCGGCTGGAAAATCGTAACTTTTAAGTACAGACGTAGTGTGCGGAGCGTGCTCCCGCAGCTCAGGCTGGAAAATCGCAACTTTTAAGTACAAACGTAGTACGCGGAGCACACCCCCGCAGCTCCGGCTTGAAAATCGCAACTTTTAAGTACAAACGTAGTACGCGGAGCGTGCTCCTGCAGCTCCGGGTGGAAAATCGCAATTTTTAAGTACAGACGTAGTATGCGGAGCGTGCTCCCGCAGCTCAGGCTGGAAAATCGCAACTTTTAAGTACAAACGTAGTACGCGCCCGCAGCTCCGGCTGGAGAATCGCAACTTTTAAGTACAAACGTAGTACGCGGAGCACACCCCCGCAGCTCCGGCAGCACTTGCGCAGAGCAACTTGCGCAGAGTCACTTGCGCAGAGCAACTTGCGCAGAGCAACTTGCACAGAGCAATTGCACAAAGCACTTGCGCAGAGCAACTTGCACAGACCAACTTGCACAGAGCACATGCGCAAAGCGCTTGCACGGAGCAACTGGCGCAGAGCCCTTGCGCAGAGCAACTTGCTCAGAGCACTTGCGCAGAGCAACTTGCACAGAGCAGCGCATTGCGCAGAGCACATGCGCAAAGCGCTTGCGCGGAGCAACTGGCGCAGAGCACTTGCGCAGAGCAACTTGCTCAGAGCACTTGCGCAGAGCAACTTGCACAGAGCACTTGCGCGCAGCAGCTTGCAGAGAGCAACTTGCGCGCAGCAGCCTGGAACAATGCAGCTTGCGCAGACCACTTTCGTGAGAAATCGCGCGGCGCAGTTCGAGAGGAAAGTAGGATGATGAGATGGAGCTCTCATGTGACCATACACACTGAGCATTGCCGCGCGCAGACACGCTCGCCGCAGCGATGTAAAAAGGTGTCTCCGCGGCTGGATGAGCACCTGTGGAAAAATGCTTTCGGGCCAATCGTCCTCTAGTTTATTCATAGGGAGTTTATTAATCATGTGCCGACAGGGGTCCAACTGTTTAGATCCGACTGCTTGTCGAGCAGCTGGTTAAATGCTGGAAACCGCTGGCACAAGACCCAGTTCCGACCGAAACTCCCTAAAGAACCTCCCCCACCAAAGCCAACTGCAACCTGAAAGTTAAACATTCTCAACTCTTTACATGTCGACTTCTGAATCCTTGCTCCTACACCGAAAAGCAACACAAAAACAACGGCGCTTACTGCCCGCGCAGGTGCAGGCACCGTCCGTTGGATCCCTGGGCCATCCAGAGTTGTGCCGGAAGCCGTGCATTCTCCTGACCCTGGACTGCACTTGGCTCACAGCCTGCTTGCACCCCACGTCAAGTTTCCCAACTCATCCAACATGACCATCGAACATCCTAGAAACCACAAACAAAGAGACATTACTGGATAGTTGCTTGTGTTTCCCAGCAGGACCAGGATTCTCCCAGAAAGTCTTATCGAGTGCCCCAGCCCTGCTCACAGCGCGGAAGCACGACATGCATGACTGGTTGGATCCGTTTCTGCCAAGCGGCGGCACAGCGGCACAGCAGCACGAGATCTTGGAATCCCATGGAATCCCGGCAATTGGAAGTGCACACTTCCTTTGAAGTCTTATGAACGCCAGTTCCGGCCTTCCAGGCCATGGTGTGGCAACGCCTTCAGGGTTTTTACTTTTGGCGACCGTTAGGAGGCTAGTCTCTCAAGACCTATCCTACAGAACTCTGCATGCTTGTTGGGGGAAGGGGGCCTCTTGGGCCAGGGAGAGCAATTGGTCTTGGTTTAAGTTCGGGCAGCCTTGAGCCTTCCCTGCGTCGAGAGGGAGCGAGAGTTGTGCCTTGTGAGCCCAGGGCCCACGGGAAGTGCACGGAAGGTTCCAAGTGCAAGTTTTGCCACCACGCGCACCGCACCGGTGTGAAGTTTAACAAGGCGCAGCGCGAGATTTTGAGGCCGGGGCGCTTCCATATGAGCTTTAGTCTCCGCAGGTTTTGGCTGACTGTGGATTGTCCACCTGCCATTAGGGGGGTGTGCTGATCGAGGGAGGCCTACGCAGGCTGTATGTACCGGAACCGTTTAGTTGAGTGGCTTTCTGGAATTTCTGCGCCCCTTGCGCACCCGAACTCGGAACTCGGGGTTTTGAAGGGCGGAGCGCGCGGAGTCCGCAGGTCCTTGGGCGAGGCGGAGGCCCTCAAGCTGCTGCTGCCCTATCTGCGAGTACGCGCCAAGAAGCTCCCGGAGGCAGAGATGTGCTCTTGCCCTCCTTTGGTTTTTGGTGGGCGAATTTAATGAAGATGTGAATGTTTGTTTGTTGCTTTTGCGAGGGGATTGGGAGATTTGAGGGGGGATCTTTAGAACCTGTTGAGGGCTACGGGGGAGCTGCGGTATGCTCGCCTGAAATTTATTAAGGAAGGGTGCAGGGAAACAGAGAGGCAAGTGCCTTCCTATGGACAAATCCCAAGAAGTGTTTTTCGACTACGCCAAAGGAAGCTTTCTGGCTCATGTGCCAAGCCAACGAACCTCAAGACCTACTCTCCCACAAGCGTGGGGTGTCCAAAAGGTTGGGGTCATGTGCGCCAGTGGCTGCTAGCTTCATATTTCTTGGTCCCTTCCACCCAAATTCATGGGATCCCGCCTTTGGGAACCACAGTTTCACTGCCAAAGATTCAACTGAGCCCAATCCGATTGAGGAAAGGAGCAAAACTTGAGCCCAAATGCCTTTCTGTTGCCACGCATTTCTGAATGGGTCTGTGAGTGATCGCCAGGCGCAGGCGGAGCCTGTGATTCAGGCGCTTGAGCAACGCCTACAGGAGCTACCGGAGGTGCTGGCCCCAGCCTTGCCATCCTTCACCCGAAAATCAGAGCGAAAGGTGGGCAATGGCCAATGGTCGAGGTAGGGAAGGTCAACCTTGGAATGGAGAATTGCCAGAGCCAGCGCAGTGGTTGCGCGACGTTGTGCTTAAAAATGGCTCATGACCACGAGCCTGAGGAAGTGTGAACCATGCCACACGACGTTGGCCTCGTTTCTTTGCTTGGAGCCACTAGGTTTGGCACCCATGTGGGCGCATGCCAGGCGATTTTTTGCCCCAACGCACCCAGCAGCCTACAAAAATTCGGAGGCAACACAACTTGTTTGTCGCTTTATTGCGGTCGCAATCAGACTGAAATGTGTAAAATGAGTGGGCAAGCCATTCCCCGAGCCAACGCTCCTCGTAGTCCCCCCTCTCCGTACATCCGTCGCCCAACTGGCAAGAGCAGATTTGACAGACTTGCTCTACATGTGCTCTTGCACTGCTTGCTCTGCGTGTGCGTGTGCTCTCGTGCTACTTGCTCTGCATGTCCTCTTGCACATCTTGCTCTACATGTGCTCTTGCACTGCTTGCTTTGCGTGTGCTCGCGCGCTACTTGCTCTGAGCACGTGCTCTAAACGTGCTCCTGCGCTGCTTTCTTTGCATCTGCTCTCCGTACTACTTGCTCTGCATGTGCTGTCGTGCTACCTGCTTTGCCGCGCTCCCGTGTTCACCTTGCTCTGCGTGGAATTTCGCGCTACTTGCTTTGCATGTGCTCTCGTCATTTTGTGTCTAGTGGGCTGTTGGGTGTGCTACAAAGAGCCTAAAGGACTTCAAGGGATCCGTTCGTGAATCGGGCTTGCCTTCACGGAAAGCGAGGGCCCGGTAAATGCATTGTTTCTCCCAAAGCGGCCCGGTCCAAAGCCCAGGGGACACCGGTGCCAGCTAATAGGGCTGCGCAGCTACTTGGCCGCATTCCAGGTAAAGTGCATTTGCACTTTCATGGTGCTTGGGAATTGGGCTGAGGCTGTCCAAAACCTTGACCCAGATGTCCTTCCGACGCCTGATTCTGCTGTGCCGCAGCCAAGAGATCAGCCGAGCCTTTGCTGAGCTTTTGCAAATCTACGACGCCGACTTCTGAGGTCACTGCCCTTCCGTTTCCCCTTTTTGATCTTTTTGCTTCGTGCTCGCCTGCACTAGCTCAGGAAAACTATAAGCATTCGCGTTTCAATCTGCAGGGTGCAGCTTTCCTGGCTGGTTGTTGCCGCCACGGCATGTCGTGGAACCCTCGCCCCTGACCATGATGATTGCAGTGCACTTGTTTCACGGCGCTGTGCGCCAGATTTCTGGGGCTTGGTGTTCCTACGAAGTCGGGCATAGCAAGTGAAAGCCAGTCCATTCCTTTCAAAGTTAGCCCTGAACGGCCAGAAGCCACACGCAACGGGCGCAAAGCAGCGGAGCTGCTTCAAATGCCCATGCGAGGCTGTGAGCCAAGCAGCCCGAACTGTTCACACATGCTTCCACTGTGCTTCAACTCCCAGCTTTGTGCTGAGAATTCCGGCTAGTGTTGCGTTTTCGTGTTATGATGGAGCGAGTTTTGCGCCTATTCCAACTTGAATGTGCCTTTTCACGGCAAAGGCCGGGCAATGAGAGCTTCATTGGCGGGACGCCAGTCGTTCGGGCTTTTGACCGTGCATTTTGGGCCAAGCGGGTGCCGATTTGATGAATTGCCTTGAAGTACTTCTCCGGTTTGAGAGATCTTACTGACAGGCTTGGCGCTAGCTTGAAGAAGGGGCGCAAGGAAACGAAGCCTGCCGCCTCTCAAGCATCAAGTTGTTTTTTGTTGTTGTTGTGGGTGTTCAATTGAAGTGCAGTGGATACTGCAGTGGTGCTGTTTGGCTGGCGATCCAGCAGGGTGGCTTTGTAGCGGCCAGTCATTTTTTTGCGTCTCCAGTGGCGCATGGACCCAGCCAGTGAGCATCCCGATGAATAGGCCGAGAGTGCACGCACAAGTGCACTTGATGTTTGATGTAGCGGTTCACTTTGTGTGAACGGGCAGGACCTTTGTTTTTCTACGTGAACGCGGGGGGCATCTTGTAGAAATTTAGAGGTCAGTCCATCTCAGTGCGTTCGTTGCAAAAGGTCCGAAAAGGTCCGATGGCCAAACATAGCGGCAGTACTCCCAGGTTCCTGTCGCTGGGCTTCGATTTAGCCTCCTTGGGTCATTGCAAACACTCTGCTCTGCCACTCGCATTTTTGTTGTGAGTTCGGCCCCGGAGAGTACGCCAACCAGCCACCCCCTCCCGTATACTCGGACGTCATGCTTTTTCCAGCTCAACGGACAAATCCCACTACAACATTCCTCCTTTCTGCTGTGACCACTGGCTGGGTCCCCGCCATGCGAAAGCTTTCTTATCAGCCCGCTGCTTTCGTGTCAGCCCGGTGCATCAGGTCCTTATGATCGGTGCACGGGGTCTTGGATTCCTTTCAGAAAGCCTTGCAGCCGGTGTGGAGATGGGAAGTTAGCTACGCAATAAGCATCAAAGAAAGGAGAACGCATGATGACATGTAGTTATGTGAGTTTCCAAAGTGGCCGTAAAGCCGTTTGTTCACAAACTTGTACTAAGTCGCGAGCGCACGTTCCGAATGTGGCGCTTCCACCACTTGAAGGTTTCGGCACTATCTGGTGTTTTGCCGCAAGAGCATGATAGTTTAATGCCGACGCCTACCGTAGCCGTGCAATCCGCCAGCGCCGGCAAACAGCCACGGTGCGCACGCGCGCCGCTTGGATGCCGCTCCGCGCATGGGCTAGAACGTCAACTCAACTTTGCGACTACCGCCCGTTCCTCGTAATGCCCCTTTCGCCGCAGCGTCTTCATGATCCTGCTCACTTGCTTATTTGCGAACTTTGCCAAGATGTGATCGTCAAAACTGTCGCTATCCTTCTCGTTTGCGGTGTTTAGCGTCAGGCGCCCTGCCGGACAAAAGCGGCACTGGCAAAAAGGTAGATGTTTGCTCGTTGGGCGATGGCAATCCTACTTGCACTTGCGCCAGGAGTAGTATGTATGTGGAGTGTTGTACGGCGGAGTGGCTAGCTAGAGAAGGAGAGCGAGACAGAGTGCAAGTCGCATTGCAGATGGGGCGGGGTAGGGGCATGTCGAATTTGAGGGCACAGCTCGGGTCAGTCATGGGCAGGATGAGTTGGGGTTGGGCAGGATTTTCACAATCCTGCACAGATCTGAGGTCAGGTTGCACCTTGGATTTTGATCTTGCAGTGGTGCAATCCCGTGGGAGACCCCCGGTCATGACAACTTTGTTTCAGCGTTCAATTAAGGAGCGTGCTGAAAGGGGCGCAGCAACAGAAACTTCTTTGCTTTTGCAGTCGTCAAATTACCCAGCGCCGCCAGTAGCGTGATCTTGTTCTTGCGCCGGCTCATCATGTCATGCGACCCAGTATGAGCCCTGGCATTGTCAAGGTTCTTGGTCTTAGCCAGCCCCGACAGCGCCATCAACACTTGCGGTTTCACGGTAACGTTCATCGACGTAGGCCGTGCCCTTTGCTGAGGTACATGCCTTGCAACCAGAATCCTGCGACGCCTCAAGAATGAGAATGTCAACGTTCCAGCGCGGCACTCGCCCGGACGATCCCTATTCAACCAAAGTAGGGTTAACAGAAACGCACGATTCGCAAAGCACGCTCTACAGCCAGACCGCCCTTCCTGAGCACCATTCCCCTCGGCAGATGTCGCAGCGTTTTTTGCAATTCTGTTCAATGCATGTTCGGGTTGTATGGCATGAGTTTCCCACTGCACCTCACAACAAACAGCACGTTGACAGTTGCAAGCTGCTGGCACAGTTGTGTTCCATGAGAAATGGTTTCTTCAATTTTGATCCAAGTCGCTAACTGTCCCGCGTTAGTGTTGGCGGCTGACAAGAGGATTGATGACATACGCACAGCCCGGCGCTATGCCTGCGCAACTTGCAGGCATTGCAGCTATTTTTTTAAGCATGTGCCAAAGTCCTACAGGCTTAGCACTAAAGCAAGGTAGCACCTTGGCCACATCTTTGCATTGGGGTTGGCTGATGGTTTTGCGGCGGGGGTTCACGGTCACAAAGCATATCACAAAGCCAACCCTGCAATGAAAAATGAATGTGATGGCCGGCGGCTTATTCATGGCCGGCAGGTGCGTCATACTTCCGCGGCCTACAGACATAGCCGCTTCAGATGTGCTGCGATGATTCCATTTTTTGGTGGCCAGAGTTAAGCACGATATTGAAGAACATTTTACGAAAGGTAGTTTTTGGGTGGCTACCTTGATTGAGTACTTCCTTGCGTTAGCAACGTTTCAAAAGTTGGAAAGATGCACTTGTTTGAAGCTGTTGTTTCTTGAATTCCCATTGGCATGTTACACTTTCACCCCATCCCCCAGGCATCAATTTCTTTTGTCCTTCCACCAGCTGGTATGCCTTGATTATGTTTGCACCTGTTTTTCGTGCTTCCTGCCAACATTCTGGCAGACCGCAAGGCGGTGATTTGGTTGTGTCTCTGTGGTGTTCCAGCGGGTTGTGCTTGTGTGGTATTGCGGCGGCATTTCGGTTTTGTTTGTGGTGCTGTTTTGGTGGTGTCCATGTTGTTTTTGATTGTGGTTCGGTGGTAATTATTCGCAACCTCCAGAATGGCCCCTAAGTCAAAAAACCTCGGAGAGTTTTATTCTAGGGTCCCCCGGTTTTTGGCCAGAGCTATTTCAGATTGCGTTGTTCAAGTAAAGAATTCAAACCAAGACTAGCCAGTTCGGGTTCTGTTGTTTGTGGCTTCTGAAAGGAGGGAATTGAGGGGACCCATTGATTTGAGGGAGAAAAACACGCTCAGAGTGCAACTTTTGACTAAGACCTTATGAACGGAACCTAGTGGAGAGCCGAATAGATTCCTCGCCTTCCTGGCGGCCCTTTGGTTTGAGAGAATAAAGCGCTCAGAGTGCAACTTTTGACTAAGACCTTGTGAAAGAGAAGCCATGGCTGCTTGTACATACCGGATAGCAGAGGACATCATATAACCAAGACATCAGGACATACCTGGGTCTTCCGTGCTCATTTCATCCAAAAACGCTCAATTCGAAAGAAACCGCTCAATTGGAAAGTGGTTCTGGTGCGTGTCCGCACATTTCCGCTCATTTCCCGACGATTTGCGCTCATTTCCCGCCGATTTCCGCTCATTTTCCGGGAGACAACTTGCCAAATCATGCCAAATCAAGATTTCCGCTCATTTTCCGCTCAAAATCTGAAGCGATCAAAAAGAATGCCCAGAGCCCCAAAAAGTGACCAAATGGAAGACCCAGGTATCAGCCATGGCCATGGCCTGATAATTGATTGCAAGGGGATTTGGGTTGCAGCCTGGGTGTGTCAAGCGGCGAAGCCGCGAAGCGCAGAAGCGCAATAAACCGCAGAAGCCGAGAAGCGCAGAAGCGCCGACGGGGCGCGAAGCGCAGAAGCCGAGAAGCGCAGAAGCGCCGACAGGGCGCGAGACGCAGCAAAGCACAGAAGCACAGCACAGGACAGAAGCGGAGCAACGCGCAGAAGCAACGAAGCGAGCTAAAGAGCAGAAGCGCACAAGCGCAATAAAGCGTAGAAGTGTACAAGCGCAATTAAGCGCAGAAGCGTAGCAGCGCACTAAAGCGCAGAAGCATGAAAGTGCACTGAAGTGTAGAAGCGCAGTAAAGTGCAGAAGCGCAGCAGGGCTTCTAGGCTTCTAGGCGTGACGCGGCTTTAGGCTTCTAGGCTTTTAGGCCTCTCAGCAACGTAGATTTTGGCGGCGTCTATGCTTCTCGGCCTTAGCTTCCAATGGTCCAATGGACATGATGTTCTTGTTTTCACCCAAGGAAACCATCGTCTATAAAGTGGCTTGTTTCTCCTGGAACTGTGAGCTAGGCTGTGGCCCTTTGTCCCTTGATTGGAAGCTGCTAGACTTGCCCGATGCGGGAATTGTATCAGGTTTCTTCACCCCCTAGCACCATGATGGAGCGCAGAAGCCGAGAAGCGCAGAAGCGCCGAAGGGGCGAGGTGCAGAAGCGCAGCAAATCACACAAGTGCAGCAAAGCACACGAGCGTAGCAAAGCGCAGAAGCGCAATTAAGCGTAGAAGATCGTAGAAGCGTAGAAGCGCAGTACAGCGTAGAAGCGCAATAAAGTGTAGAGGCGCGAATGGGCGTAGAAGCGCAATTAAGCGTAGAAGCGTAGAAGCGCAATGAAGCAGATCGTAGAAGCGTAACAAAGCGCAGAAGCGCAATAAAGCGTGAGTGTGGAAGCGCAGAAAAGCGTAGAGGCGTATGAGCGCAACAAAGCGTAGAAACATAGTAGCGCAATAAAGCGCAGATGCGCAGAAACGCAACAAAACGCAGAAGCGCAATAAAGCGTAGGCTTCGAGGCTTCTCCGCATCGTAGTTTTTGGCATCTTCTAGGCTTCTAGGCGTGACGCCGGTATTCCGCTTCTAAGCTTTGAGGCTTCTAGGCATGGCGCCAGTATTAGGCTTCTAGGCTGCTAGGCTGCTGAGCGCAACGCCGGTATTAGGCTTCTAGGCTTCTAGGCTTCTAGGCTTCTAGGCTTCTAGGCTTCTAGGCTTCTAGGCGTTACGCAACCCAAACCCCCCTACTCTGTTTGTACAACCAGCACATATCAGCCATGGAGTGGCCTACAGCAAGCACATGCGGGGACTTTGGCTGACATGGTTTTCCAGAGAGTTTAGTATTGATTTAGTTTTGGGCAAGGTAAAATTAGTATTGGCGATTCTTGGGGTCGGCTGAGGTGCTTTTATCATTGGAGGCCTGGCCCGTTTATATATAGGAAGAAGGTGTTTTCTTGTTGCTGTTTTTGGTGGCCTTTTGCTGGCGCCCCGTTGGTTTTGCTTCTTCCCGGTTGTGTTTTGGCGCTGGCTGGTGTCTCGATGGTGTTCAGTAGTTGTTTGGTGGTGTCGCAGTTGTGTTTTGGTGCTGTCCCGGCGGTGTGCCAGTCGTGTCCCAGGTGTGACCCTGGTGGTTTTGTGGTGTCCCGGTGGTGTTCCGCTTGTATTGTGTAGCGCTCCGGGGGAGCGCCGGTTGTGTTTTGGCACGGTCCCGGCGGTGTGCCGGTTGTGTTTTTGGCGATGTCCTGGAGGTGCTTTTTTGGTGATGTCTCAGAATGGCAATTGATGCAATCTCGGAGCACGTACAGCGTGAGCCGGGGCCATTGGCACAGAGAGGTGCGTTTTTTTTTTTTTTTTTTCGCAACATTAGCTTGCGTGACAGGCGCAGCATTTTCGCAATGTCAGCTGCAGGTTTGATGGCAGGCGCAGCACTTTTTTGCAAGAGCCACAGATTCTGTGGCAGGCCGGGCGCAGGGGCAAGATAAGGTACAGATTTCAGGCAGGAAATTAACTTTTGCAAGCTTGGGACTTAACGACGAAAGCAGCGCAACTGTTTCGCTGCTTTGTGTGGCATGCTTATTCTCGTTCACTCAACTTGCGCCCACTTACTTGCACATGCCCACTCTCACCCATCCAACATACACTCACTAACCTACGCTACTTTCTTTCACTCAATCAACATACACTCACTGACGTAAACGCGTTTCCTCTCGCTCACCCGACCTACCCTCGCAGCCTTTCAATCACTCTCACTCTCACTCTCACTCACTGAACTTACGCATACTCACGCTCGATCACTCAACTTACGCTCACTAACAACTAACAAACACTTACTCTCACTCGCTCAACTTACACTCACTTTCTACAAAGCTTAGGCATGTTGGGTTTTCCGATCCGTGTATTTTTGATCAGCTCGGAGGCGCAGGTGTTGTCTTCGGTGATGTCTTCAGTAGGTTGTGGCCTGGCGGTATCTTCGGTAGTACGTCTGCTTCGGCACCTCCACCATGGCTGCGATGAGGTTTTTGGACGCCGCCTGGCGTCCCGGCGGTGTCCCGTGTTGTCGGTGGTTCTGGTGGTTTCCCATTGTTGCTTTGGTGGCGTGTTTGTGTGTTGCCCTCTGGTTTTTAGTGGTGTCCAGTCCGGCTGGGCCGACGGTGTCCAGTGTTCCGCGGTGGTTGTTTTTAGTCGTGTGCCGGCTCCTTGTCCCCCATTGTCTTGGCGTCCCGGCAGTGTTCCTGTGCCCACTTTCTCAACGGTGGTTCTGGGGTGTGAGCGGTGTCCTGTTTTGGTGGTGTCCGGCTGCGTATTTTGGTGGCATCTCGGTAGTGCCTGGCATTCTGGGTGTCTTGGCGGTGTTGGCGGCGTCGAGGTGCCCAGGTGAATCGCGCAAGCAGGCTGACACCCTGCGCCGAGCTGGAGTGTGAATAGCTGTTGCTATTTGGGTTTGTCGCTGGGCAATTTTGGTTGGAAAGCCGCAAGTAGCCTCCAAGTCCAAAAAAGTAATGGATGACATTTCAGCTCGAATAGGCCACCTGGTAGGAAACCGCATACAATGCCGGTATGTTGCTCACGGTTGCTTCCCAAATCATCCCCGTCCCTTTTGACTCCCTTTAAAGCAACCCTAGGGGCATTCTCAAAGCGCCCACAAACACACATCCATATGCTCGATGTAGCATAATCGGCGCCTAGGTTTGTGAATGGTTTGCGAACTCTTGAAAGACATAAGGTTGATCCCTTTTGAGTCCGGAGGAAGGAACCCTGTGAGCGAAAGTTCGTTCTATTGGCAAGGGGGCCCACGCTATGCCAATGAGTCGGCGAGCCTGTTGGAAGGATCCGAAATTCTTGGATTTCAACACAGCACATGAATTGGTGCCCAAACCGCTGCATATCTACCGAAAGGCGACCGCTGTGGAGTGCAACACCTTATTGCGGGAGGTGTTGCGCTCGCTTGCGCTCATGTGCGCTTGTCAAGGCTGGGCCGGCCATGCAACCATGGCAGCGCGCACCCAAAATGGTGTGTGATGTTGTGCTTGCTGTGGCCATTTGCAGGGCATACGGATGCTTTTTAGGCCGTCTTGTGACTGCTTGCCATGGCACCACTATGGTCGGCAATCGGCAGGCTGGCTATCAAGATTATAGTTTCAATTTCATTCTCACTGTGCCCTGCGAAGCATTTGGCCTTTGGCATCCGCCTGTGGGCTTTTCAAGACTCGCTTCAAACCAAGCTGCAAGCTGTGTTGCACGTTTATGTTTGCACTCAATTCCTTTGTTTCGATTCGCCACCTTTTGCTGGTCTTCAACGAATCCATAAATGGCTGAAGTTGGAGCCATCAACTTGAGAAGCCGCTGTATTTGTTGCAGGGGTGGCTGCTTCATATTGCCAAGTTGCCTGAAGGCCATTGCAAGTTTGCAAGGGAGTCTGTGCCGCGATCTGTGTCTGGTAGAGTTGTTTGTGTCGTTTTCGCAGATGTCATGCTGAGCGCATGGCGTTCAAGAAGTTGGCGCCGATCAAGGATCCAACCAAGCTGGCCACAGAGCAATCTCTGGAATGGGAAACCTGTGTTTCTCATTCTAGTGATCTCGACCGCCGAAAAGGATGTGAAAGCACTGCTATTTGTTGAACTGTCCATCCTTCTGGGGGTTCCATAGCTCTAGGGTAAGAAAAGGAGGAGGCCCAGCTTTCACATCCGTACTCCAAGCGGCGGCTTGCGATTGCAAGGTCAGAATTTTAAGAGAACACGGGATTCGGTGAATGTTGCATGTCAACTATTCAGCACTGCACAAAAACTTGCCAATTCTGGTTTCACACGTGCAAGATTCACAGTCAGCAATTTGCCACATGAGGGCAACAGCGCCAGGCAGCCTTTCCCGGCGCTGCTCAAGATATTCTGATGGAAGGAGGCGGTTCCGCATTTGACCGCTTTTGAGGGCAAGGCTTGCTGCCGTTTCCGAACACGAGCAGCTGAAAGTCGGCACTACTATTGTAACTGCTAACTTGATATCTTGCTGACATGAGAGCTTTGCTTGAGGTCGCACCTGGGGGAGATGGTCAAGAGAGTGCGGGGCTGGTGCGGTTGTTTAGTCCCGCACACCGGGAATGGAAGTTGTTTTTTCACTTTTTGTCTAAGAAAATCGAGTAGTTGTAGATGGTGTACCCCTTCGGTCATTTGTTTTTTATGCTGAATGTAGAATAGGATTATTTGTTGAATATTATGTGGGCTCAATAAGTTTTTTGGATTTTGTTTGGCGTATAAAAAGAGGATTTGCTTTTTGTATGTTGTAGGCATTTAAGAAAATATGTTTTGCCCGGACTTGTCCGGGATTTATGCGATTTAATTTGAAGGATCCATTTTTTTCCAGTAAGGATTGGGTTGTTATGATTCATTAACATATAACTAATATATTTAGATTTGTATAATTGATAAATTACTATTGGAATGGAATATGGTATTTAAATAATGAATTTATATTTATATAAATTATATTATATGTATATTGAATTATGATTGAAAGAAATTGAAATGAATGATGATCTTTGAATACAATATTTTGAAAAAAATATATAATATTATATATAATATATAATTGTATGAATTTATTGGACATTAACTAATCATGATGAATATGTTTATTAAGAATTAATGAAATATTGGAGGAGAAATGTTGGAGGAGAATGGTCAATTGGAGGATTTGAAAATTATTGATTGAATTATTTTGAATATGATGTTCGAAGAATGTATTATTATTATATATATATATATATATTAATAATGATTTGATAGAATAATATAAAATAAAAAGTAATGAATATATTAAATAATTTATTATTTGATCGAATTAATTGGATATGATTATTAAAAACACAAATAAAGAAGAAACATTAGATTTTAAGATTTCGAATTGATTAATATTGAATTTGATTATTGAAATCGATTATGAAAATTATTTAATGAAATGAAATTATGTTAATTTAAAATAATATATATCTAGAAATTGATAATTAAATTTATTATTGATATTTGTTGTGTTTATTGATTTAATTATATAGTTTGGTATAAATATATTATTTTAGTTTAAATAATTATATATATATTTATAATATTACATATTAATTATTTAAATCTATAAAAGTTGAATTAATTTAATATATATATATAATAGATCTATCTTAGAATTATGAATTTTGATTTAAATACGAACATATATATTTTATATCTTAAATTTAAATTATAAATATATATATATATATTGTTTAATATATAAATGTATTTTATAATTGTTCGAATTAATTAAATATATATAATTAAGTATAAAATATTGTTTTTATAATATAAATTAAATTTAATTATTAATAATCAAACAATAATTTAATTGAATTATATATATTTAAGCAACAATAGATAAACATAAATAAAACAAATATAGATAAATATGGAGAAAATAATTATGAATACTAAAAAATAGAAATTCCGGTGAAAAACAAAATAAAACAAATTAACAATTTCATAAACAATCAGGATAAAAATACACAAAACCGAACTAAAAAAATACAAATAGACACAAAACAAACACGACCAAATATAACAATACCTCAAGTAAAGACACATTAAACAAAAAAAACAAAAAACAATTCAATGTTGATGGATGTAAGCGCCTCAAATCCAATATAATATTTCGGAATTTTTTTGTCGATTGAATAACCCAAAATATTTGTGATAACAAAATATCCAAATAACCGAAATTAATATAACCAACGATTTTTGTTTAAAAATGAGAAAATAGTTTGATATATAAAAGGACTATAAATTCGAACATTTATTGATTGTTAATTATATTATAATTATTTATGTTGAAATCATGTTCTTATTTAATCTAATGTATCAAGAAATAATAATTTTTATTGTTTTTATTAAAATTATAATATATATTTTAATTAGATTATTATAATATGATTTATTTCAAATTTATTATAATTATATTAATATCTATTTCCTAATTAATAATATTATGGGTGTTGGGTTAATATTTTGGTGGATAATATTCCGTGGTGGTGCGGATGTCTGGAACGAGTTAATTATGTAAGGTTAGTTATTCCGGACCTTTGGAAAGATATGTGTGGAGTCCTTAAACATAAATATAAGATGGATAGATCGATGGATGAATGGATGGGTAATAATGTGGATGAAACCACTAGGGCCGAGCGGCCTTACGACATAGCACGTCTCCCGTCATCGTTGTCACCTTCGCGTTTTTGGGGCATCGATGCACCATAATTAAGACTGCTACAGCCGATCCACAAAGCTGGGAGGCATATGCCGATGTCCACCAATGCTCAAATCGATATGTTTTTCGTTTTTTAAAGCCCGGGTACAAGTCGTCTTTAAAGGCTTTTTAGGGGGCATGGTGGGCCAGATACAAGGCATAACTATTTATAAGGGTGTATATATATGGGCTTAGTAGCAAATTGCTCCGTTGCGTCAGGATCATGATTGGAACGGGGTTTGGAATGGGGTCTGAAACGGTTATGTGAGTGATTTGCACTTATAGATATAGTTGTTTTAACAAATATAATGATTGAGAATGGTGTCGAACCGTTATCGTATTGTGTTGTATCGATAGCGATGGAATCGTATTATGCCGAACCGAATTAAAGCTCCGGAATATTGATATTTCTTTCTGCATTTCTTTTTCCTTTTTTTCTTGCTCCTTCTCTTTGTTTTTTTGCTCCTTCGCAAAAGATAATGTTTTGGCTAACTTGGAAGAAGATAGGCTTGATCTTTAATATTGATAGGCCATTCAAAAAATATGTCTTAATATATATATTGTTTTTTGCAAAATAATGGTAACATTATTGTAATTCAAAATGTAATAAATGAATTATATATTTATATTTCGATTTCGAAAATAATTTTATAATATAAATCTAATATATGAAATATATTTGAATATTTTTAACTCGAAACTATCGATTTTATATTCTAAATCTAATATAAGATATATTTTTTACAAATCTAATTCAAAAACCGCAATTTTGCTAGTATACGATATATATTTTTACAATCCCAATTCGAAAACCACAAATTGAAAATAGAAATTTACAAAATGAAAATATAATTATTTCCGTGTTTTCAAGTCCAAAATTGCAAATTCCATTAATTCACGAGAGCTGAGCATTAAAGCGAGGTTATATGCAGGTATTATGTATAAGTCATGCTCAGCACATTTCGCTTATGGACTAGTTAAAATATAGGTGGATTGGATATTGAGGGAAAACGATCCTTTGCTCGCATAGTGGATGAAAAGCATGCTTTGTGTCTTAGGATTATATAAATCCAAATTTAAAACCAGAATTTCATTTGAATTATAAAGAAATTATTCTTGGGTATATAAAATATATTGTCATATATATAGGTGATTTTGGAGATATATTCTAAGGAAAATGGATTTGATACCTTAGTTATATTTATTTGTTGTTTTCGATGATTATTTTGATCGTTTTTAATGTATGATGGAGTTTTTTACAATTGTTCCGCTTAGTTTTTTTTGGTAGAATTTTCATTCTTTAAGTTACGAGGAATTTGTGATTTTTAGATCGAGATTCTCGGCTTTTGTTTTGTATTTGGTTTGGGCCTCGTTTTTGGAGTGGGGCGATGCAACCTCCGTGCCTAAAGCGGCACTGGATTATGGGTAGACGAGATTTGATCTTCCGATTATGTTTTGCTGTTAGTGTCTTCGAGCATCTCGATTTGAAGATTTAGGCTAAATTACCGATTATATTTTAGGATTCCGCCTAAACTAGAAATTCGCAACCAATGTTTTGAATTATATATCGATTTCGTAAATTATTATTAATATATTTATGTTCGGTATATCGATACATTATTACAAATGATTCTTATATAATCGCTCCGAAGATACGTAATCGTTATATGTAGGGCCAACCGCGGAAAACGATACTAAGAAAATTAAAAGATTTATTGGGGGTTCCTATTACCAGAACATCTATAAATCTTATCGGGGGGTTAGTGGGTAAAAGGTTCATAGGCTACGAGGGTCGTACGTTAGGTTGTAAGACTAAAGAAAATATAGCGTTCTTCAAAATGGTATGCATAGTTTACTTGTGTCCAAATACTATATAATAAAATTATAGTATCCGAAAATATCAAAATTTTGATAACAAAAAGAACAAATATTATCTTACTCAAAACATGGAATTCCTAGCCGCATAGAAATAATATCTCGAAATACAGTGTTAGTGAGAAACAAGTCCTGAGCTAGAGCGATGCATCCCTAAACCATTCATCTGTTTTTAAGCTAACAAAAATATATAACTACGCTTATCTTATTATATCCGCTTACTCCATCAAGAAGCGAGTCCCCTTAGAATATATAGTTGTAAATTAAATCGTTTTTTATAGTTCTATTTTCGGATCTTAAAGACCAGGAGCGTTACGAAGCAAGAAACGCATAACGTGCTCTTGGGCCTAAGCTTCATACCTAAGATTAATTTAGAGGGCAAAAATGGGATAAGTATTTAAAATGGTTTGTAAGTATTTGCGTTTTAATGTTATATAAATAAGATTCGCTAAGTGAATATTCGCTAAGCCGATTTCGGCTTGTTATGAAATTCTCCTCCCCCTTACTTAGTAAACAATTCGATTTTCGATTATTAGGTTCGAATCAAAATAATTCTAAGATATAATTCTAAATATATTTTTATCCGATTATGGAAGAAATCCACATATAGTCCAATTAAAAGTCGAGGAATAATGCGGCACAAATATTATATCTTATTAAAAATTCTATATAAAATACAAAGCAGCATATTTATGCGGCAAGCTCTTTATTATAGAGAAGAATTTATAAATTGTTTTACTCTTTTATTTATTAAAAACAACTAAAAATATCGTCGATTTCGTAATAGGCGTTTTAAGTATAAATGCACCAATAATTATAATTCCTTCCAACGTCTAAAAATGCGAAATATCTCTATGGAATTATATCCCTATAAGAAAATATAAGGTGCATATACAATTATTGTTGAAAAATGGCTTAATTATCTTCAATCTCCCCTATTATACATCCATTGTCGATAAAAGCCGGCGTAAATTCGTTGGGGGCTTGCCGCTAACGGCAAACACGGCGGCTTATATTCGATAACGAGTAAGACAAAACAAAGGACTTATAATAGGGTAACCTTATTATTCTTATAAATATTATTTTAATTGTCTTTTAAAACCAAATAAAATGGGATTCTATAATAATAAAAACAAATTAAATTGAGGAAAGCGGGTTTAGGCAAGAAATATTTCATTGAAAACATTGCGAATATCGGTTCATAGAAGAACATAAATACATACAAAGAATATTTTGTCTAAGCACCATAAAAGAACGCTAACGGCCAACTAATTGGGTGCGAAATATTGCTTTACTTCGGGATAGTCCATTGCCAAAATGTATTTAACTAAATTTCCGTTAAGTAAGCCCCAAAATTATCGGCTAAACATCCTTATCTAAAGGGATGGATTTTCCCTAGGTATCGGTTTTCCCAACCCCAATTAATTGGCCTCTATCAATCCAAAAGCGTAAATAAGTGGGAACCACTCTATTAGTTAGTAATTAAGCAAACTCGTGAAAAAATGGCACCATAATCTCATCCGAGCCGGAGCCTAGATTTTTTTTTAGGAAATCAATTCTTAACCCATCCGGTCTCGGATCGATACTAACGGCCAAATTGCCGGATTAAATTGTCGGGGATTATAGGATTAGAAAGCGGCATATTCACAACTTGTGGTAACGACTCTGGCTAACAAGGAGGAGATTTGGCTAACAATTACCTTCGACCTCCGGCGTATTATAAACCAATCCAAATGAAAGAAGTCGTTGAAGAACTTAAGAAAATTATCCTAAAGAAATTAAGCGCTCGGCCTGTGAAGCTTTACGGTCCAAGACGGGGTAATTATTATGTCGTCGAGATTTTAATATATATAATCAAAAATATTTGTGTTTTACATTTTGTTTAGCCTTTTGCTATAACCCCAGCCGCTTTCCCATCTTCCAACGCAAAAGGAAGCTTTAGGTGAAATAATACACTTGTTATACGACAATAAAAAAACTATTAGGTTTAAAATGGGTATCCTAGCAATTCCTTTGCCAAATATTGGTCAATATAAGAATATAACCTTATTCCCGTATTCCAGCCCGCTCGGCCACCCAATCTGTGGCGAATACAACTAATCACAGGACAATTTCCTGTATGGGATTCAATAGCGAGAAAAACCTCCGAATTCAAATTAATCCCGAACAAACATCTTAAATCCTCTTTAATAAAGGGATCAGTGCATATGCCATCCACTTCTATATTCATCGGGCTCGGATCGAGGTCGATTTACGAGAATATAGACTAGAAATAAATCCATGTAAACCCAAAGACCCAAACACAAATTTCCAAAACCGAATAAATCATCCCCCAACACAACAAAATACTAGACGACATTACATTACCATAAAAGAAAATAAACTATTCCCAACGACCTATATATCCCAAAACAATCCCACCATAATCGGTTATATGCTACAAAACCAAACTTGGCCCGTGAAGGCTGCAACAAATCCACCACCAAGAATAAACAAATTTCCGTATCGTCTGAACAAGATGCATGAAAATCTTAACTTCCCAAATCGGGTTATGATTAGCAATATTATTAATTGTTCCGTCGATTGTTTGAATAGCATAAGAGTGCAAATGAAACAAGTAAAACAAAACACAAGGCGAAGAATAAAAATACCTCAAATAATATTTGTTTTCCGGCCAATAGACCTTAATACGCTCAACAACCATACATAAAAACAGTCCCCAACAATCACGATTTATGTCTTCAATCGCACCAATGGAATCAATATTAATGAAAACCATGTTATTTGGTGCCGTCCATAACTCCACAAATCGTACAAAATTAATATGTGAAATTTATATCGCTTAAAACAATAATATATCCAAAATTCATTTTCATAGTTTAGTAATATATATATATATCTATAATTCTAATTCGAAAATCATATTTATTTTTTCAATTATAAATTTAATATATATATATTATTATATCTACAAAATCAAATTTATATAATTTAAATAATATATATTTAATTTATATATAATTCATTTCCATAGTTCCAAATTTAAAATCATTTTTTAAAATTATAATTCAATATTTGTAATTTGGTATCTTAATATATATTATAATATCTATTCGAGAACCATAAATATATAATATAAAATACAAATTTAGCAAAATATATATATAACCAATAACCAAAATTATTTTTATATATCGAATCGAAAAAAATAAATCAATAATCAAAATATCAAATATCAAATATATTCCTACAACCCCAATTTAAGAATTCTAATATCCAATATGTATATATATGTATGCATCAATATGTGTAATTCAAATATCATTATTTAATTATATCTTTTAAATATATAAACTACATTTTTCAAACTCAATCCAACAATTTTACAAAATATTCCTAATATACAAAATCATTTTTATAATTCTAATTTTCGAATAAATCTAAACCAACATAAAACCAATACTATAATCCTACTATATAAAAACAATATATCAAATATAACAAATACATTTTATAATTCATGTTACATATTTTAATAAATATTCAATCATTTTGTACTATTATTCTTATAATTTCATAATTATTTCGCTTCGCGCAATCCCCACCCTCCACACTCACAAATTTATAACCGTAAACACGATTGTGTGAATTCAAGCATGGTTTTCGAATGGCTTAGGACTATATCCATATATCTATTTTTTACAAACTCTATCACGGGAATCAAAAAGAACGCTCAAAATGATACTACAACGCTCTTCGAGGTCCTTTTTTTTCACGCATTTCAACAAACTCTGAATATGATGCCAGAGCGCTTTTCTCAGTGTCCCCGAAAGGCCTCCCGAGGGAGGGCCTCCCTAGATTTGGTTTTCTTGCATGTTTAATGTTGGTTCAAGGTTTTCTGAGCTTTTCATGATGTGTGATCGTTGTTGCGGGTGCTTTGCTCGAATCTAGCTGCAATTGCTCAACTCCGCCAAGTGCCCGCAAATCAGGAGCGAGAAGCCAAACCTGCTGCGATTCCCAAGATCACCGGTGTAATATGTTAAGGGCAGCCCAGTCTCGCAAATCAAGCAAGAATTTCAAAATATAGGAAAATGCGACTATTTGCTAGTAGGGCCTATTAAAGCTTAGTAAGCCTTAATAAGGCTTAATAAGGCTTAATAGGGCTTAATAAGGTTTAATCAGCCTTAATAAGGCTTAATGTGGTGAGGAGGCCCCCCCCCCCCAAAACCTGCACAGCGACACGCTTTTGGCCCCCCCCTTCCCCCTTCCCCCTTCCTCTCCCTTCCTCCCCCTTCCCCTCCCTCCCCTCCCTTCCCTCCCTTCCCTTCCCCACCCCCTCTTACCCCGCCTCCCCCCTCTTACTTCTCAAAAAGAAACGATGTTTTGGTCCCTTTTCGAAGTATGGTACTTTAACTAGAATCCTGGGGTATGTGTTCTAGGCTGGATATCTTTCGAGATGGCGGCTTTGAAGGATTTGTTGAAAATAAAAGAACATATCCGTTTTGAGCATTCTCATCTAAATAACAAACTATTAAGCGTTATTAAGCCTTACTAAGCCTTATTAAGGCTGAATAAGGCTTAATAAGGCTTAATAAGGTTTAATAAGGCTTACTTAGTATGGATTCGGGTCAAATCTGGGAAATCTGGGGAGGCGCGCGAAAAAACAAATTTCGGACCGCGAAATTTGTTTTTTCGCGCGTTTCTACAAACTCTGCCGCAGAAATCAAAAGGAGCGCCGAATATGATACTAGAGCGCTTTTCGAGGTCCGAAATGCATTAAACAAAAAAAAATCGCGTTTGCGCGTTTCTACAAACTCTGCCGCGGGAATTAGAAGGAGCCCCGAAAATGATGCCAGAACGCTTTTCGAAATCCGAAACGCGCTAAAAAAAACGAATTTCGGATCACGCAATTCGTTTTTTCACGCGTTTCGCAAATTCCACTTATGCGTAAGTCGATCTTAAAAATTCAAATATCGATTCCACTAACAAAAGCCAAACCCTATACACAAAAAAACCAACAAAATATTAAACCGAATTACTTATTCAAAACCCAAAGCAACACAAAACATCACCCTTTCCGAATCTCAGGATATATTCAAAACACACAAAAAACAATATGAATTATAAACCCAACTATACGCCAAGCGAAATATTAAGCAAAGCTAGACTAACGAGCTGCTCTACCGGAATACTAACGACATCCATTAACGAATATTAGCGAGCCGTTCCGATTCAATACTAACCGGATACTCTGCAGGATCCACCGGCAAAAGATATTCAATAAAATACTCAATGGGATCTATTATCGAACTATTCTAGGATATACTCAGCGGAATATTCGGCGGCAGCCACTAGTGATCTGCTCTAACGGAATACTCGGCGGAATCCGTAATTACTCTAACGGGATACTCGGCGGCATCCATTAATGAGCTATTCTAGGATATTCAACAAGATATTCAGCGGCATCCATTAACTAATTACTCTGATGGTACTAGCAAGATAGGCGGAATCCACTAACGAATAACTCTAGCGGGATATTAAACGGGATCTACTGGTCAGCTGCTCTGCGTAGCAGAATACTCGGCGGAGTCTAGCGAACGGGATATTCGGTAGGATCTATTAACGAGTAGTTTGGCGGAATACTCGACAGGATCCATTGGCGAGCAATTCTAATAGGATATTAGATAGATCCATTAATGAGCAACTCTGCCGGGACATTCGACGGAATCCATTTACGAGCTATTCTAGCGAGATGTTCGGCGTAGCGTGATCGACGAACTATTCTAACGGGATACTTCGTAGGATCTAATTAAAGAACTATTTGGATAGGAGATTAAATACAAGCACAATGTAAAAATATCGTAAATATGGATTTTAGCATACAATTTAATAACCATTTCCTATCAAGTAAATAATATGTTGTGTTCATCAATTTATATATGTTGTAATTATAATATATATATATAGTTTTTAAATATAAATTATAACAAATATCATTATTTATTTTAATAATACTTATTAATATATATATATATTAAATATTATTAACATATTCAAAAGATATAATAATAAATATTAAATGATTAATAATTATTATGTATTCTTAACATTCGTAGCATATATTATAATAATCATGTTTATGTATATTTCGTTTTTTAATCGGATATTTATAATAATAATAATTCGGATATTACGAATTATTATCTAAAATTAATAATTTATAATTATCGTGATTATTATTATACATTTGTAATATTGTAAATAATTACAATATGTATTATTTTAATATTTTTATATATTAAATCGGGTAATATAATAATAAAATAATTTTAATAATAATTATTATAATGTGTTTTTAATATTTTAATAACAATTATTATAATAGTATTTTAATATTAATTATTATTATAATTCGTTAAAAATAATAATTATAATCATATATTATTTGTATTTTAAAAATTGGGTTTAATAATACTTAATATATATATAAAATCATTTCCTCTTTAATAAAAATTAAATAACCATAATTTAACAATATTATCATTATAATCACCATCATCCCAATCCTATAAATATATAATTATTATTATCGAATAATAATATATATCATCCAAATAATTATAATTACCATAACACCTGTCTTTATTATATATATAAAATATATTATTAAACCAAACATAAAATACAAAAACAAATAATAATAATTATCATCATAAATATCACTAATACTAACAACAATAATAATGGAATCATAATAATTATCAACTACGAATACATAATAATAATTATCACATTACATAATAATTCGTAATCCCGATTTAACATACAAAAAGTATATAATCATAATTGTCATAATTTCATATATATGATCCCGGTCTGCGGTTCGGTAACCCCCCCCCCATGCCTTCCCCCCCTGCAGCGGCCTCATTTGGACTCAATTACGAATTGTCTTCAAGGCAGTCATGCAAAAACAATTCCTAATTACATCGCGCGCGCTTGGATGCCGGGCCCTTGCCCCACAAGCGATGCCTCATGGGCCGCGGCACCAGAAGATCAAAATGAGTACCACTACGCAGCAAGCGCACCGGCCCCCCCCTCATAGCTCCACCATCTCCAAATCAGCTCGAGGCCGTCCGCCTCCTCCTGGTAGATCTCCACTGTTAGCCCCTGCAGACGAATGCCCCGATGTTGGCGAGGCAAAATACCGGTCCCAGTCCCAGTCTCCAGCAGCGCTGCCAGCCCACAGCGGGTCATCGGCCATCTCGGATGCCAGCTTCCACACCGTCTCCTTCTTCGCCTCAGCAGCCAAGTGCCGCAGCCACGGGTCATCAGCTGGCAACGAACTGCTTGCGCGCCAGCGCCTGCGGCGCGATGCCTGCCAAGTACTGCGTGGCCATGTGGAAGCACCTGTAGAGACAGGCACCGTCAGCAAGCGCCGCAATCTTGTAGAAGGGCCCACACTCCTTGAAGCCTGCTTCCTGGACCACCTTGGGTGGCGGTGAGGGCACGTGACCGTCATCCGCAGGCAGCTTATGCGGCATCAGTTTGAGGCTGGCTTCGTGCTTGTACACGCTTGCGCCAGAGCCGACCTCCGTGAGTTCCACAAAGCCTTGCGAGACCGACTGCACCGTGTGCTCCCGGACCTTGCCATCCTTGGTCTCGAACTTGCCGTGACCAGTTTTCGAAGTGTACTGCGAGTTCTTGACGATGACCCTGTCCCCAGAAAGCACTGGCGCTTCACAAGCCTGCTTGCGCTTAGAGTCATAGCGCAAGTTCTTCTGCATGGCCTGGCGCAGGTGCTTGCTGGCCATGGCCTCGCGCACTGGCTCGAGCTTCTCGTGGAAACCGTCCGCGGCCTTCACAAAGAAGTCAGTGTCCAACTTGTCCGCCTGGTCCAAGTAGCCCAGCCATTCGGCATCAGTCATCCCACGCGCTGGGCCGTGAACAAGAGCTTGAAGCTGCAGATTCCTCCGCCGGGATTCTGCAGGGCGCAAGACCCGCCAGTGTTTCAACCGCGCTTGCGGCATGTGGTTGTAGGCCACAACCGCTGACAGCAGGCGCGCCCGCTCGCCGGCATGGGCAGAATCCAGGATGCGGTTGTACACCTCGACCAAGCCATTTGCCTGAGGCCTGCCCGGCGGGATGTGGCGAGGCCGAGCGCCTATGGCTTGCTGAAGGGCGACTTGGATGACATTGCGGAAAGAACCGCCGTTGTCAGTCCACACAACTAGGGGCAGCTCGTGCTCAGCAAAGAACCGAAGCATCACTCCTTGGACGGTCGGCAAGTCACCCTGGCCATAGTCCAAGTCCCAAGCCCAGCATTTCTTGCTGCAGAAGTCGACGGCCAACAGCATAAGCCACTTGTTGGCGTTGTGGGGCTTGACTGTCTTGAGGTCAAAGCCAATGACTTCTCCTGCATGCCCTGGCGTGGGCAAATGTCGGGGCTCGGCTCTGCGCAAGTCCCGCATGGTGTTCGTTCGGCACTCCTCACACCTCTTCACAACCCATTGGGTTTGTCCAAACCTTGCCCTCTGCGGCCAATGCCTTCACAATGGCATCGCGCCCGCCCATATGGGACAGCTCCTCGTGGGCTGCAGTCAGAAGCGCTATCTTCTGCTTAGCGGGAATGCCGGACTCATCCGCACGCAAACTCTTCTGGGTCCAGTCAGCAGTGCCGCGCAGACCGTGCATGGCCTGGTAGGACTGGAGGTTCTCAGAGGGCAGCGCCAGAAGCGGCGCCTCCAGCAGCCACCGGGCACCCGCCTTGTCAGCAGCGGGCCAAATAACGTCTGCTGCCTGCGCCATTGGCTGTGGCTTGGCCTTGCTGTTGAGCTGGTTCTTGCGGAAGTCCGTGAATGCTGTTTGTGAAGTCGCGAGGCGCTTTTGGCAGCAGGCCACGCAGCAGCTCCCAGTTGCGAGCGGCAGCTGCCACTGAGTGGTGGAGAAGTCATCCTTGGCTTTCTCCACGTTGCAGTCCTTGCACACCTTGGCCCGCTTGCTCTGCTTGAGACTGGCAGCACGCACGCACAATTTGCACCGGCTCCCGCTCCCCGCAAGCCACTGGCTATCGGAGAAGCTGCCTCGCTCAACTTCCTTGCCACACTCTGGATGCTAGCGCGCGACCCCGTAACACCTCGGGCACTGGCTTGCAAGCCAGGCACGTTGGCGTCTTCTTGAGCCACTGCTTGTGGGCAAACAAGTTCCTGGCCTTGTCCACCTGGCACTCAACGCACTTCTTTGACACTTGTTCAGCTCGAGGAAAGTTGGCGTGCAGGGCCATGGAGATCATGCGGTCCACATCTTGAGCAGAAACAGCCCGAGCTTGTCCGAGGACCGCACAGCTGACACAGCTTGGTCTGTGGAGCTGGCAGCTGGCAAAGAAGCGCTCCCGCCGGGCCCCGCAGAGGCCGACGCTTGCGCGCTGGAGCTAGCTTGCTGGACCGTCAACCTTTCCTTCACATGCTTGCAAGCATTGGTCGCAGTCAGCTGCTCGTAGTAGGCCTGGTTGGGCCGTTGAGCCAGCCACGAGCCGCGCAAGGTTTTCAAGGCCTGGTTCACAGTAGCTGAAGGGTTGGCTTCAAAGAAGGAACACGCTGTGCGCCAGTCCTGCGCGCTGCAGTCAGGCCCCGCAGCACCCTTCTGCTTGGCCACGCCTCGAGCAACTTGGCAAACTCCTTTCTGCACGAACAGCTTGGGGTCTGGAACCAACTTCAAGTAAACCCGCTCGTTCATGTCTTGCAAGCAAGAGTGCAGGAGGACCACCAGGTTGCCCTTGCCTGTCTTGATGTTCCTGGAAGCGGGCAGCCTGCCGACTTGCCCGGCCTTGGCAGCTGCCATGTCTGCGCCCAAGGCTTGCGACAAGTCCTTGGTCACCAGGCAGGGTGAGCCAAGCCTGGTAGTTACCTGGGGATGTTTCCGTCAGGCACCGTGGCTGGTCAAAGTGCCCATGTCACCGCTGTAGCTGTCCGCATCCAGCAGGACAAGGTTGCCCAAATTTGGCCTGATGAAGATGTGGACATTCTCCATTTGCAGCCACGTTGGGAGACTCTGGAACACCATGTCCGGACTCGCCTGCGGACGGGAAACCACCGCGTGCTTCTCAGCCGTGAGGACCAGCACGTTGAAAGAGGAAGCGTGCCACCCGGGTCCATGCCAGGGCGCTGGCAAGCCATAACTACGCAGACCGAGAGCGACCGACTGCCTAGTGACTTTGAATTGTTAACATGTTTCCACACGCTGCCAAATGTGCTTGGTTATATTGGCTTGATGGTTGTATTGTTGCAGCTTGTTGGTGGCTAAGCTATGACCTCAGAAGCACGAGCAAGCGAGCGAGTCGTCGATCCTGGCAGCAACCAACACGTGAAGCCCACTAGCACCTACGGGAAGAAAGGGGGCACCCACCATTAAAGCTCAAGACCTGCCAACACCCACAGGCCCACAGGGGGAGGGGGGGGGGGGGGGGGGGGGCCTGCAGGCCCTGATCATAATATATATAATATATATATGTTCCCGTCGCCCGTCGTCCCCAGCCCCCCCCCCCTCCCCCCCCCGAATGGTAGGGGTCCATCCAGGGGCGGGCGGGGGGGGAACCATGCACCCCGTGTACTGTCCCACTGTGCTACCTACCTGCGTTTTACCCAACCCATTCCCACGCAAGGGGGGTGGGGACCAT
This sequence comes from Effrenium voratum, assembly GCA_963377175.1. Taxonomy (NCBI): domain Eukaryota; class Dinophyceae; order Suessiales; family Symbiodiniaceae; genus Effrenium; species Effrenium voratum. The sequence goes on from CAUJNA010003318.1 coordinate 422,097, forward strand.
AGACCCCCCACGCATCCCTCACAGGGGCGGGGTTGTACGGTGGGATCCTACAGAGAGGGCGGGGGGGCTTGTACGGTCACACTGTGCTACCTTCTAACAGGGGGGCGGGTGGGAACCATAGACCCCCCACACCCATCCCACAGAAGGGCGGGGGGTCTTGTACAATCACACTGTGCTACCTTCTATAGACCCCGACCCTGATTCCTGCAGGGGGGGCGGGGGGTGGGAACCATGGACCCCGTCCCCCCCCCCCATCCCACAGGGGGGGCGGGTTGTGCGGCCACACTGTGCGGGGGGGGCATATATATATATATAACAATATATATATACATATATATATAACAAATAAGACCAAACACAATTAGCTTTTCCAAAGAAAACAACCAACAACACCAGCAACCGTATGGACTGACACTTCTGCTTAGCGTCGAAACAAAATGAACACTACCAAACACCCACTGGCTCAAAGCTTGCGCCGTAGAGTCTGCTACCCCTGATGTCCTTCCTGTGTTCCTTCTTAGCGAGTAGTTCTACAGTGGGATAGCGGCAAGACCTGTCTCTTTCAAAATTTCATGGTTTCTTCTGGTGTAGCAATGATGTTCTTGTAGGGTCTGAAGTGAAATGGTGAGGCTGCTATTGCTGTTAGGTCTGCCGCTGGGGCTTTCTTGCCTCCTCAGGTTGTGGCTGGTTTTTATTTCTTATTGTTCGGTGTTTCTGGTCTTGAGTATGGAGGTAGGTGTAACCCCCCCACCACATGTTTGCGGCACTGCCGCTCCTTTGTTCTTCCGCGCTTTTGGTCGGTCGTGCCAGAAAATCAACGAGTGTGCGAATGGGAAACATGAGTAGGGATATAAGGGCAACATTCGTGAATATCTGGGCACTAGGCATAATCCCACACATGTATGGCATTTGCCTTACTCCGCGTCCTTTTGTGTCGCTGCGTGTCCCAAGCTGGGCGTGCCCCAACGCCTCTCCCCCACAGCGGCTAAGCTGACATGAGCGGAGTCGTCTCACACTGTGAGCATAGCAAATGGTTGGGTTCCTGCGCACAATGGCATCACAACATATAAGGAATGGTCCGCCAAATGGAATGGGGCTGCATTCATTGCGAGACAGCCCCCTAAATTCCTTCCCGGGCCAAACCCCAGCTCAGGAATGATCTCTTTCTTGCAACCGTTGCAAACCTGGCCCTTCCAAAGCTGGGCTTTCGAAAAAAATCAGACCTTCATGGGGCCCGAGCTAGTCTTGCCCCTCTCATTTGTTCAATTCAGATGGTAGGTTCTTTGCCCTAAATCGGCCCCTCCAGGCCGAAATGCCCGCTGGCCATTCCGTCGAACTTGACTCAGACAAGGCCTCAGTCAAACGGAATCCTGGCAGGCTCGGTCGACATCTTTGTCCATACGGACAGACACACACATACCTAGACCCTCCAGGTGTGCATTTTTTCTGCTGTTTGCTGAAAAAGCTATATATTGTGTCGTTTGCTCCAAAAAGAGCCTTTTCCTTTTAAAAGTGCTGCTTCAAAATCTTGCCAAAACGTGGTCGGCAAATGTCGCTTTTTGGTCGGGGAATGTCGCCTTTGGGTCGGGCAATGTCGCCTTTTCGTCTTCATCCTGGTTTCGCAAAACAGCAAAATATGCAAAAATGCGCTGAGGCAAAAAAATGCGTCGTTTGCACCAAAAGGAGCCTTTGGCCCAAACAGCACAAAAAAGGCATACTTAGGAGGGCCCAGGTATACATATATATATATATATATACATGGCTGTGGGTCAAAATAGGTACCACAAATTGAACCCTGGTAAATGGAAAGGATGACTAAAACCTGTGGTTTAATTTAGACCCATACCCATATATATATATATATATATAGATATATATGGTACCCCCCCCCCCAGTACCCAGGTGTTGTTGCATCATGTATCAAAACCATTGATATTTACAGTGTATTTTGATTGAACTCATGCATTTTCGGCAAGGCCATTTTGTGGACCAAAAAAACACCCAAAAACCAAAAAACCAAAAAACCAAAAAACCAATCCTACCCCCCACCATGGCTGGGATTCTTTGGTTTTTTTGTTTTTGGTCCAGGAAAATGTTGCGCAACAAATTCCAAATGTTGCGCAACATTTGCGGAGCATGAGAGGATATGTGAACCTTTGTGAAAGAAGGCAAGTTCTGGGTGAGAGGATATGTGAATTTTCTGTAGAGAAGAGTTATTGAAAAAGACATGTTTTGTGTGAGATGATTTGCATTTATGTAACACAAACTGTCCCAGCCATAGCCTGGTTTTATTCTACACAGGGTTCACTTTCCTTGGCAACTCTTTCACATATGCTGCCTTTGTTTCATTGAAAGAAGACATGTAAAAAGACATGTGTTGGGAGAGATGATGTGTGAATTTTCTGTGGAAGAGTCTTTGAAACAAGGCATGGTCTGTGTGGGAAGATATGTGAATTATCTGTGGAAGAGCCTTTGAAAGAAGGCATGGTTTGTGTGGGAAGATATGTGAGTTGAATTTTGTGTGGAAGAGCCATTGAAAAATTGAAAAAGGGCATGGGTTTGGTGAGAGGATATGTGATACCTTGTGAAAGAAGGCATGCAAAAAGACATGTTTTGGGTGAGAGTTTGGTGAGAGGATATGTGAACCTTTGTGAAAGAAGGCATGTAAAAAGACATGTTTTGGGTGAGAGGATGAATGATTTTTCTGTAGAGAAGAGTTATTGAAAAGACATGCTTTGTGTGAGATGATATGTGAATATTCTGTGGAAGGGTCTTTGAAAGAAGCCCTGGTTCGGACAACTAGATGCGTTGTTCGAATGAAGACCCAAGGGGCAAAAATCTCTACAAAGCCCAAGTCGCAGGGTATTCTGAATAGGTCTAAGATCCTGGAGGCATAGGGGGAAAAGACGGGGACTTCCCCAAGGGAAAAAGCACCGAATCTCTCAAGGTGCGCCAAACTGAGTGCCTGCGCCTTTTCTCTGCAAGCCCTATATTTGAAGATGTGTTCAAGTACCTTGGAACCAAGATTGGAATACGAATCATAAGCACCGCAGGATCGATTCCCCCATTCTCCTCATGCACACTGCAATTTCATCATTGCCTGGGACCTGTCACAAGGGTTTTGAACCTGGGGTCAAAGTTTCCGTTCGGACTGGCAACAAAATCCGCATCCGTAAAACAACCCTGGGGCCTGGGTGGCAAAATCAGGTCTGAGTGGCTTCTTTCGGGTGCTGGGGGCGATTTAACATTCGGTTTCGAGCTCAACACTTCGCTGCACAACGAGATGGGCAATCACCTTTCTGGTGAATCTGGTTCCATCTGCTTCAAACATATGAGCGATGGAACAATCAGCGGGTCCCCCCGGAAAAAAAGAAGAAGAAGAAACAAAGCAGATCAAATAACAGCAGCTTGGTTCACCGGAGTCAGCAAAACTCGGCAGGATCCCCAGGCATGGCAGGTAAGCGAGTCACACAAAAACACAAACGGCACGTGACGAAACATGCTTGGCTGCGTGGGAAACAGGAGCCTTTCTGGGTTGGGCAATGGGCAAGGGTTCTTATAACCTAGCTGCACATGTATCCCCGCCCATCAAAATAGGGTGCTGCTGTTTGGTCTGGTGGGAAAGGGAAGTATCCGATTGCAACATGTCCTCGTTTGAGCACCAACACGTCCTCCACCCGAAATCATCAGATCTCTACGGCCTCAAAGCTGATCTCGGGGCTGAACTCGAGGGGCATCGATGGTGCCTGCTGTTCCCCCCCCGGCCCCCGGCTAGGAGAAAAACTCAAGGCAACTTCAAACTTCAACCCCCCAGGACAGGTTCGGAGCTAACCTTCACAGGAGCAGTGTTCTAAACCTATAGTTGCGGCCGAAGAGAAATATCAAATCCCTTCCGCGAAGTCTTCCACGGAGCTTGCAAAAGGTTCCTTCCGCAAGAGGCTTGAAGAGGAAATCGCTTCCGCGTCGCTTCCGCGGATTGAGAAACGGGATTGAAGTTCGTTTTCGATTCCGCGCGTGAAGGAAAACTACAATTGAGAAACCCCTTCCGCGAACCTTGCGCAGCGCTTCCGCAACCCAGGAAAAGTCAACATTTCGAAAACGATATTTCCTCCCGAATACTACTTTCAAGTGCAGGGTTTTAGAACGTCGCTCAGGGTTCGGAAGGGTTCTGAACTCAGGTCAGATTTTATCCTGGTGGTTAAGTGCCTCAAGTCGAGGAAGGCGTTCAGCAATGGGCGCAATGCTCAGCAGTAACCAACCGCCATGCTCAAACATCCTGAGAAAGTCAGCATGCAAACGCCATCTCCTTGAAGTGCCTGCAGTGTTGCTTGCGCACTGCTGTTTGCATCACAAAAGTCCCGGATCCCCCGAAATGGATTGTCTTGACAGGGTTTCTTGTCGGGACACTGGGGATTGCATTAGCAGCATGGGCACGGCGGCAAAGCGAGAACGCCCACCAAACACGAGCCCAAAAAGCGGCCGAGCGGAGGCCCGGAAATGGAGATGCCGGCCCTCGGCAACCCAAACACAGTTCGAGCTGCCGAAAGGAGCACCGCCAGTATCTCGGGGAAAAGGGCCACCATGGGTCAGTGAGTGAGCCAAAGAGGTGTCCAGGGCGCTCAAAAGTCACAGTCTGCTGCTATTGGCGTTGGGAACTGCATGCTTGTGCTTGCTGGACACCTCGGTCGTGTCCGCATCGTGCTTTGCATGGCCGTGAGGCTTCCAATGTCCGTGCCATCTGCAAGCTGGCTGGCAACCTGAAACAAGAACTTCACCCCACAATGAACATTGTCAAATGAGACATGAAACATAAATCAACTATTTACAGATTGTTGGCTATAGGTTTATGTGCGTAACATGGAATGGTTGGCTTTTGAGACATGAGGCGCCGCCGCAACATGATAGAAACAATATATAGCCAACATGGAACATAAATCTGATGTTTACAGATTGTTGGCTATAGATTTATGTGCGTAACATGGAATGGTTGTGTGAGTGGGGCTGCCTTTCAATAACTTTGTTTGTTTGAAATGGCTCAAGCCCTCAGTTACAATTCCGCCGTGACTTTGACCAACACTCCAAAGCACTGGCAGGGGCCTTTGTCGCGATGCGGACGGCGGGTTTCTGTGGATGTCTGACCTGTGTCCGGTTGAAGGCCCAAACCTGAACCAAGGGGAGGACTCTAGGCCGCCCAGACGTTCAAGGGCTCAGAGGCTCAGAGTCCCAACTTTTCACCGGTCCAAAATTCAGCACTCCACATGAAAGAGCCGTCCCCGACGAAAAGAAATCCCCGCCTCCAGCCTCTGGCGCTTTGCGGCAGACCGCCAGCGACTGGAGGTTGCACTCTGCGTCTGGAGGCGCAGGCGTTGGTCTCAACTCTTGGGTCCCCAAAGCAGACCCCTCCAAAACAGAGTTCCTTTGACCTGACGCCCCAGGGATATGTACGGAAAAAAACCCTCCAAAACAGAGTTCCTTTGACCTGACGCCCCAGGGATATGTACGGAAAAAAACCCTCCAAAACAGAGTTCCTTTGACCTGACGCCCCAGGCATACCTACGGAAAACCAGCTGCGGTGTTTCATGAGAAACTCAGGAACAGGTTCATTGCAAGAAAACCAGATGCCCCGTTTTCAGGCCGCGGATTTCTCCAAACAGCACCCCGAAAACCGCTCCCGGAGCCATGGGTCAAAATTTCCCAAATGGTCCCTGGACGTTTCCGGTTGGTCAAAATTGAAAATTCGATGACTATCCTAATGGAAATCAACAGATCCGCGACCCCTTCTTCCCAAAAGGGGAGGCGTCGTTAGACATTGGCGCCTGCACTGCTTCGCACCGCCCTTGGAGCATTCAAATTGTGTCTTGATAGATGCCGTGCTGCTCCTTTCTAGGGCAATCTGGTCGCAACCTGCTTCTAAAGGCCTCGGGAACTGCGGATAAACAGTTCAAGACCGGGCAAAGATTGGCTGGTATTTCAGCACGATAGGCGCAGGTTAATCTTGGACTGGAATTTGGAGCAACGAGCTAGACCGTGTGTTTGTTGTCCATAACGATTTCGCACGGAGTCCAATAGTGGTATCAAGGCCGGCTTGAGAAAATTGCACAGGGGAGAGGCGGCAGCTCTTAAATAATTGATCAAGGCAAAGAAAGATGTTGTTGCTCTTGCTCGCCCGACTGCCACCGGCTTTGCGAGGCAAAGCCAACAGCATCCCAACACATTGGCAAGATCATCAGATGTGACTGTAGAGTCACCTTGTCTGCTTGTCTCGTCAGTTGCTACAGGCTTTCCCTTGGCTTTCATGATATACAATAAACAATACAGAACATTAGAATGGGATGGTAAACAACGTAGTCACGTCCGTGTGCTTTGGATCAATAACAGAACCAGCTGCCTATAACGCCGCCTATTTCAGGGTAGTTCAGTTTCCAGTTTCCCTAAATCGATAATGATGTCTTACTCTTCCAAACACCACCCTTGACACGGTGCTCCAAACAAGGATATCTGTTCGTGCTTGCGGGGGAATTCAATCAATACACCCAGCGTCTTGTTTTGAAGTCTCATACTTGGAGGTTGGAGGATCCTACTTAAATCCCAACCAGCCACCTCGTACAGTAGCACCAGGCAAATCTCCCACAGAAGATTCTTTAATGCCATGGCAGGAACTCCCCTACCAAGGGAATCACTTTCCTGTGTATGTTGCATGTACAAAAGCCATGCACCAGCAGGATCCTTTCTCAAACTCGATCTCCTTTCTCTCCCATATTGAGCGATAGGATTCGGCAAACGATGGCATTGGCCCACTCCCCAGCAACTGCTCAACACATGCGCTTTGAACGGCTTGGCTGGACACACTACTTTGCTTTGTACCTGCAGCTTGCCCTCTCATTTCATGGCCCTTTGATTCGGAAAGAAGAACAAATGAATGATCACTGCCCTGCGAAGGAAAACATCTGGGTGAATTATAACGACCTCACACGACCTCACCCCAAATGGTGGTTTATGTGGGGAATAGCCCCAAACAACTTTATTTCAGGCTGGTGAAACATTGTAATTGACCCAGAAACCACGTACAAAAGATTTGGCCAAGGGCCACTCGCATCCACCTCATGTCTGGGCAGCCCTGGCCTCCTCAATGTCAGGCCTCGGAGTTGCCTGCCACGAGGGGGCCTCTTCGAGTGGCCCAACCCTACATCTTCTCACGGGTGGGGGGCTTGTCTGAAGAGAGGCATGTCCATCAGTTTGGACGCGCGTGACACTAGTTGCAGCATCTTTGATCCAAACATGCGAGGAGCGTTGGCATGTACCCACAAGTTCGTCTCTAGCACTACTGCAACATACTGGTACTGGTCAAAATGGATGAAGAGAGAAGTCAACCTTGTATTTATCCGAGTGGCACAATGCCTGAACATGCTCAATCCATATTTGTATGAGAACAATCCAATCAAATTCACCCTGTCAGACTATTTTCAAGCTTCCCAACCACAACAACCTTGCAAACCATTTTAGGGAGTTGGCGTCCAGATTCACAGCTTTCAAGCGCGAAAATCTCAAAGACAACTCAAGGTGTTTGTGTCAAAGCCCAGTTCTCAGATCCTTTGTGGCTTCCAAAGGCGTCAAAAAGTACACTCTCCAGTTGATTGGGGCTCGATATGTTGCTTGCTGTTTGGGGCCAAACGTGGAAGATTCGGCATTTCTTCTGCCCGGACAGTAGAAAAAGCACACAGTGGCAATATTGAATGGAACATCTGTCTGCGCCAAAGTCACCTTCGGTTGCTCCAAACAACTTGGCTTGAGCCGGTTGACTGAAACAAGCGAGCTAGACACCATCCTGAACCACCTATCTGCACTTGATGGATCTATTTGGACAACTTGGCAGAAAGGAAGTATGATGAAAGCCTGGAGCAGCACCCTTTAGCTTTGGTGAAAGCTCGACTGTCCCGTTCGACTTGCCAATCGGAGTGGGTCCCTGCCTCGACCATCAGGTCCGGGCGGTCCCCCAGTGACTCCTGAATGGGGGGGTCCCGATTTGGGGGGTCACCCTGTTTTTGTTCGACCCCCAATCGTTGTTGTTGGGCACCCAAACCAAAAGGTATAACGGAGGTCAAAAGACATGGGAGGCCGGTCTGGGACCCAAGGCGCCCCAAATCGCCAAACGATCAGAACCTCCAAGCTGCGCAGCGCGACCTCAACAGCTGCAGGACCCCAGGAACGCACTTTGCTTGAGGTAAAAGCAGGCTCTCACTGAAGTGTCAGGTAGCTTGCGGCGGGAGAACCCTGAAGTTGGCAAAGAAGCTGTCATCATTCATCAGGAAATGAGGTCGTTTCACCCCCCAGGTGACGGGAGGTAGCTCACATGGCTCTGCCCAGCAATCCTAACGCCAGCTTACAGCTGGATCCACGTGGTTCCCTGTTCAATGTTGGCAGGAGTGTCTGCCAGGGTTGGGGTGCTAAAGACTAGTAGCCCAAAACCAGAGACAAGTTCCTTAATCACCAGCATTCTCTCAATCAGCCACCGTTTGCTTCGGGCTATCACGAAAACTCCAAGGATCGCCCATGCGAAGTGGACTTAGCTTCTCGTTGGGCTCTCCTCCAGGCCGGAGGCTTCCGGCGATTGAGCCGCGTGGCACTCCTGGCTCAAATTGAACTGAAGTCAGTTCAACCATGCGGATCCCCAGACGCCATCTATGCTCATTCCCGACGAACTCCAAATCCTACTCCCTAGGGTATGATGTCAATCTGTTAAGCAACCGTGGCACGCTAGTGTCCTCTGGAAGATTGGGCTCAAGATCATTCCGAGAAAGCTGCTGCGGAAATGCCCAAAAAAGGGATGGCAACTTGATCAGAGGCTCATCAGGATAATATTGCAAAACACATGCAGAGACGCTACCATCTTTTGCGAGGGGCATGTGCCACCAACGCATATGAGCGATTCACACAATTGTTTGCTTTCTTTGCCTTTCTTTGAAACAATCCCAGAAGTGATTTCTTGTGAGCATGCACACATAATTGATTGGAACCCTGAATGTTTACGAGACAGGATGCAAAGGGTCCGAACCAGCACGCACGCAAGCAAGCAAGCAAGCAAGCAAGCAAGCAAGCAAGCAAGCAAGCAAGCAAACAAGCAAGCAAGCAAGCAAGGACAAGCCAACAAGCAAGCCAACAGGCAAAGCATCAAGCCAGCAAACTAGCACCAACCACCCAACCAAAAAAACAAGCAAGCGGCAAAGCAACCAAGCAACTGAACAACGAGGCAAACAAGCAAACAAGCAAACATACAAAACAAACAAGCAAGCAACAGGCAAACAAACAACCGACAGACCAACCAACCAACAGAACCGACAAACAAACAACCAACCAGCCAACACAAACAAGCAAACAGAAAAACAACAGCAAGCAGGAGGACACCATTGACCTACATTGGCAATTTGTCCCATCCTGGCGAGCCGAGGCCGTGCTCCAGGGTGAGGCGTCTTCTTGCAACCAAATCCCCGGCGGCTCCAAAGTCTGCGAAGGGTCCTTGCGGTCACTTGCCCCTCGGGGGTAACCTCCCCATTTTCAGGGCTTCGCTCCTCAACGGCTGGATCCCTTCAATTTGTCGGAACTCCGAAAAGAGACCTAAACCTTTCACCGTATGGCCCCAGACTCTGGCTTTGCAAACTCGTTTCTGTGTCCATTCCCGGATTCTGGCTCTCATTCCACTCACAGTCGGCCTACATAAGACCGATTGGTAACTTCAAGCGTCCCCAAGCCTGTTTGAGTTCCGGAGCCGGCAATTATGCATCTCACATCTTGGTCAAGGTCCAGCCCTAAACTTACTGGTGCGATAGGCAGGGAATGTGGGAATGAACCTGGGGATTCCCTTAAAGCAAGCCACCAGTTGGATGGTGTTTTCGGGGTCATCCCCTCATTCTTCACTGAGCACCAGCAAACCTCGGACCTTTCGCAGCATTCTTCCGGGCTAAAGATAACTTCCATTTGGTTAAGACCCCTGGAAAAAATATATTTCCAGTAGTGATAAATTCCTTTTAAAGCCAACAAGGGAAAATAAACAATACATTCTTAAGCAAATGGAAGATCAGATGCAGACATTCCTTCCGCCGCTGCCTCGGATACGGGCGTTGCCACCTCCTCGAGGGTCCGGTTGAGCACCGAAGCTGCCATGAGGGTCTCGGGCACCTAAAGTCCGGGGAAGACACACGCACAAACAGGTATGTGTGGTGCGTAAGCGTATATGTACATCTGTATGTGTATGTACAAGTGTATCATCATAATTATAAGTTATTTATAAGATGTTCCTGTGAAGCAATCCTTCGACCTTGGTAACCTAATGGAGAGGAACACCATGAGCCTTGTGTTTTCCGGATATCTTTCATAGCGTAGCAGGGGATTCGCATGGACCCAACAAGGCGGGTCTTTTGAAAACCAAAAACAGATCCATCCCCATGTGGTTGCAGGTGCTTAGCGTCGATGAACGAGGATCCTAGTGAGCATGCTACCATGGCCATGTTCAAGCGACCTAAAGTCAAATCAAGTGTGCGTGTGGATCTTCCAGCAAGGAGGCAAAACCCGTCGAATTGTACCCAACGTGGAGGAATTTGTCATTGTTTCGTTCAGAGGGGTACCCTCCGAAACCGCCACCCTCAGGGGGATTGCACATCCCATTAAACCTTGGGGTTTGGGCGTAGTGAGAACCATCTTAGAGCTCAAGGAATGGTTCAATCTAGGCCTCGGGCTTGCACCAAATGCAATCGCCGTGCTCAGGGAATCCTTGCTTCTCACTTCTTGATGTTTCTTGCAACCTGTTCATCAACTTGGGTGTCTTATTCTTGACACCCCTTGTTGGACTATGTTGAAGGGAACTCAAAGGCACACTAGTCCATTTTCAGAGTCCCTCAATGTGGAGACATCTGGATCCACTGAACGCCAGTAGGAGAGCCTTCTCGATCTTCAGGTTTAACTCCCTGAAATTCGCGTTCACCACACTGCTACTGGCCCTATCGGACAGTTGCGCAACAGGATTCAAATTCCATTCACCTGCTGGCGTCCGAATCCCGACGGTTTTCTCTACCGAGAACATCCGTTTCTCGAGCTTTTCCAAGTCCTTAAGGATCTCATCCTCGGAAGCAGCATGGCTCCTGTGGACTGCCTCACGATTCTCTTGAATCATCTGGCGAAGCCGATCAGTCGCGGCCTCATTGTCCTTAACAGATTCGTGAACCTCGTGGGAAAGTAGGTTGATCCTCTGCTCCACGACCTCAGCCTGTTCATCGATGGCTTGCCTCACAATGGCCTTGCTGTCGGGAATAACTTCCCTTGCAAACCGCTGAACTATCATTCGCATCCTCCCGGCATCAGATTGAGTCGCAACCTCGGCTGCCAGGCGATTGACCTTGTCCTTCGTCTGTTGATTTTCGTCGCTCCATTCCCTTCGCATGGAACTCACTTGACCGTTCAGTAACCTGATTTGGTCAGCAAAAATATGGAACGCCTTCGCGACTGAGCCAGAAACCTCACCCCTCTCGAGCATCTCCTGGATGTGCAAATCAAACATCTCCTTTGCCCTCGTGTCACCTGATTCGCCAGAAGACTGGGATCTGAGGGCGGGAGGAGTCGATATCTCGATCCTCTCAGGAGCCCCACCAGCCCCGGCATGTCTTCTTGGGTCATCTACGGGACGATCTTCAATCCTGGATGGCCTACTCGGGGTGGATCCCCTTCTCCGGCTATCGCCAGATCGGGGATCAATGTTGGATGCACGTGACTCGGGGGTGGAGTGAATGTGAACATCAGCAGGATCGGGCATCTCCTCATCCTGCAGAGCCAAGCCCATTGGTGAGGGGCTAGCCCTCCTCGCCTTTGACCTATCGGTCTCAATGGCGAGAGGTGACGGCCTCTTCGCAGAAACACTACGTTCCCTGGCGGTCGAGCCCCATTGAGGTGTGAACTCGTTGCTAGACCTCAGCGTTTCAAGGTCACTGGTATCTCGCCCTAACGGGCTAGCGATCGACGGACGATCTTCGATTCCGAGTGCATCGGCAAGCCGACCATCTCTGGCACCTGTCCTAACGACATCGGCAGCCCGCTCAGTGATCCTCGGCGAACCAGTAACCCGGTTCGAGTTCACGTCTCTCTGATTCAACGGACCTCCAAAGGTAATGTTGGGAAAAGGGGGAACATTCGGGGTATCACCAATCGCCGGGGAACCTATCGGTCCTTCACGATCATGGATGGCCTCCAATCCCCGAAGAACTTCCCGACTATCCCTGGCTCTCTCTCTCTCGCTTCGAACGTCCCTGTCAACACGAAGGTCCCTGACGGCTCCACGAGAGAGGCTCCTGGGCCTCGCAGCATCACGGATCCTAGCATTTCGGCGTGATTGGTCCTCCTCCTCATCCGCAAAATTGTAATCTTCGCCATCATAAGACTCAGATTTGGCAGTATTAGGGTTGGGCCTACCGGCATCAGATCCCTGTTTTGAGCTACTGCCCCAACCTGCGGTTGATTTCAACAGAGCATCGTATCCGAAGTCTGAGAATTTCCGCTCCTCGTGCTCATCAAACTGACCTGGGTTTTGAGAACCAGTGGATCGACCCGAGATATCTCTCGGAGCCAAGACCATAGTCCCTGGTCCCTGCGGCCTGTCCTCAAACTCATCCGAGACCTGCGATTCACCTGGAACAAGAGATCTCGGGGGTCGGGTCGGCATGGCCTCCGGGTCGTCCGAATGAGGGCGGGCCATGTTCATCGCCATGCTGATGAAGTCGAACTGTCCACGCCTGTGACCCGACTCAGAGCCGCTCCTATCGGAGCGAGCCCTTCGTGTCTGCTCATCACCGGTGGCCTGACGGAAAATGCGGTCGTCTCCATCATCGGTGTACCTGCCACGGCTCCTGGGTGTGTCCCTACCGGGATCTTCACCCCTGCGATCCTGACCTGTCGAACCTGCTTCGAAATCCTCGTAGTCGTAGTCCGGTAGGTCCTCACCTGAGCGGAGGCCCCCTAGGATGGCCTCCTCATCCACGACACTCCTTCGAGATCGTGGGGTCGACATAGAGCTTGTAGTTGATGGTCTCAAGCGCGTAGGAAAGTCCTACGGCTGATAACCTGTGATTCGGGCACGAGCCTGTGCCCAGGCAATGGGTAAGTTGGGGTAAACAAGCCACAAAAGAAAGGTTCCCCAAAAGCAAACCAATCCCCGGTCCCAAAGATCAGGGTTTCCCACACACCAGAGAACAACAACCAAAGGAAAACAAACCAAACAAGAAAAGGGTTAACCCGCAACCTTGGTCGACAACAGGCCGCACGACTGGTCCCTACCAACCTGGCGGCGGCCCGAGGTCTCTTTCTCCCCCGAGATGCCGTCGGTCGACGCAGGGGTTCGGCGACGCCCATTCGAGGCGCGACGGAACCCAAAATCTTGAGCCAAAACACCACAGGTCGGTCACTAACGCGACGTCCCTGATGATGATATAAACCATGGCTAATCACAAAAAGCAATGAATCAATGCGACAATCAAGGCAGCAACAAATGTGCTTCTTCTCTCCGCTCCAAAAGACACATTGCCAGAAATATGCATGGGCTGTCCACAACGGCCTTTCTTGAACATCAACATAAAATTCCCGAAAACTAAAAGGCACACCACGGCGAAGAGAAAAACACTCACACACACACACACACAACACGTTGCTTTTTGGAAGCTTTTGTGGGGTTTCATGTTCCTCTCAGGGGGCTCAAATATCATCTGTCGGGAATTATTCATGTCACTTTTGGTGCTTGGAAACCTCTCCTTTGCTCCTTTAACGATTTGTTACTTATCCTGGTTCGCTGATATTAAAATGGCCAGCCCCCAACTTACTTTCAGCAGCCAGACTTTCTACTCCACTTGCGCAGATTCGTTAGCAACCCTCCCCCCCCCCCTTGCCCCCGCCCTCCACCCCGCCGTCATGGTCAGCGAGTCTGGGCCCGCATGCGCTCGTGCCCGGGCCGGCGTAGCCAAAGGCCGAAGCTCGGCGGGGGCCTCTCACGAGGCCAGCCGCCCCAAACAGAGAGGTTCAGTTTCTCAGCGTCAGACGTTCCGTTTCGCAGGTTGTTCCATTGCTTCAGCCCTCTTGGCACGAGCTCCCACACAAATTCTTCAGGCCAGCCCGAGCTCAAGCAAAAATCAGGTCCACCACTCGCCCGGCCTCTCCGAGGTCCACCACCCAAAAGCCGCTCCTGGACTCTTCTCTCAGCACTTGGATCATCCGCAAATATCTAGCTGGGCGGTTCGCCTGTTGGGTTGCATGGAATTGCTGGCATGGGTGGCAAGTTGGCAGATCTTGGTTTGCGGCCCCCAGAAAGAATCAAAGGGGTTCTGGGATGGGGTAAGATGTGGGTTGACGCGGACCCCTGCTTTGCCCAGCAGTCCCTGCTTCTTTGTTTTCCCAACATTTAGTGCTCCCCGGGCTAGCCTTCTCATCCTTCTCGTCCAAAAAGAGGGTTGTAACCCAACTACTCAAGCTATCGAGGACATGTCCCGCTCACGTGTTCTTTGTCTCTAAAATCGTCCTTCACTGAAAGGTGCCACAGCCATCGTGATATCAGCGATGTCCCAGCTAAACGCGCCTCCGGATCTTGGCATGATCCCGCGATTGCTCCGCCTAGTGTCCCCTTCAACATCGCCCTGCCAACTTGAAGCGAGATTGGCCCATAGGTCAGACAAAGGAACATATGGCCATGGGTCAAAAACCCGTACCCCCCAATGAACATCCCAATCCTCACTAAAATAGGTTCTAAAACTAAAATGGGTGGTGCACCCACCCCAAAATGGGATCCCATTGGTTTTGACAACCACAGCCATATAAGGACGTGTTATGTTTGCTGTCGAGGTGCCGTCAGGCCTTCCTGACATGTCTTCCCAAGGCGGTGCCCCTAACACGCAGCCGCACCACGAACCTAAACAAGTTTAATTTCATCAAACACGAAGGGCCGTTGCTGGGACCCTCCTTCCGTTGTTCAAAATCCCTACTCTTAATCCGTAATGTGTAGGTGGGATCACTACAACAAAGGATACCACTGCCATCTCGCAAAAGGATTGAGGATTTGTTTTGAACAACCCAGCCCTTTATGTCATCTATTAAAATGCGGCAGAAGCTGCGGATCTTATACATGTGCCGATTTTATGCACGGATATAATTGCATGTTTGCACAGAGCAACGGGTCCTGCGACAACTTCTATCAGCTGCCAAACGTTTCTCTCTTAAATCTCATGGGAATCTTCGAGCTGGCTGTTCGAAACATGACTGGCCCCATTATGTCACCATTGTCAAAGTCAACCCCCAAGGAAACAATCCCAGTTGCGGACTTTGATAACCCCCAGAAACAGTCCAAGCAATGATCCAGCCTGACGCGGGTAGCACATCAATTCCCAACGCAAGGATCTGCCGTGGGTCTTCGATGCTTCCTGTTGCCGCAGAAATGTTGCCCAGACCTCCCCGCTCGTTATTCCGCTCCATAGGGCATGACCATGTTTTAATGAATGTGTTGACCACCATCTTCCCCTCTTCAACATCCCGCTCATGTACACACCTTCCCGGTGAATACGTAACTATCACCAACCTAAAATTCGACATGGACCCCATGTCTTAACCTCGCAGGTTCCAAGCCGAAACTCTGAGGTCGTTCAACTTGCAACCGGAAAACCTCTAAACCTTCGCCGCCCGAGAAACGCTCCGCTTGTGGGTCCTAGGCCCAATCTTCCCCTCGCAGATGGTGATCACGTCCCCGTGGCGCAGCGCCCAGTCGCCAGAGGCTTCGCGCTCGTTGAGGTAGCACACCGCAGACTGGGGCTGGAAGATCAGCTGATCCTTCAGGATATGGGCAGTTGTGGACAAACACGGAGTCAATATCAGCCTTGAATAGTTGCCAAGCATCTGCCTAGCATGGTTCGGGAAAATGTCTAGCGTAATAAAACTGCTGAGAGCGCTGTCACATGTTTTTTGACTGCGTAGATCATTCTGGCGTCGTCTCTGTCGCGTCTACAATTATCAGCCTGAATCTATATACGTCTCCTGTGTCTTTCATATTCCTAGCATGGTTCTACCATATTTCTATCTTGCATCAACTATGTGGGACATGTACCGCTAGCAAAGACCTAGCGCAATCCATACCCATAAGTCCTGCAAGCTTCTGGCATCCAGAGTACAGCAGAATCCGGAGAACCACTGACTAAAGGGACCCAACACACTGAAACTAAAAACTGGGATTTTGAGTGGGCACCCAGCCCAACAAACAAACAACAGGGGACAAATGAACTTCAATCCAGCGGCTGTCTGCCACTGCACCGTGGCCGCCGCAGATTTCCGTTGCTCCGCCAGAGGCGCTGGCTGTGCGCCGAAGCTCGGGCCAGCAGTCAGGGCGATGGCCCCGTCCAATGGCAGAGGGGCCACTGGCCGGTGCCTGAGTCCCAGGACGCTCGGAATCTTTCTTCCGACTGAGTCGATCGCGCAAAGTGCCATGGTTTGCCCGGTGAGAAGCTTCTGCGGTTGCAACCTTGCAACCCCATGCTCAGGAATTTGCACAAGGGTACTTTGCTTCAAAGGTTTCCCAAGGTGACTTCTGGAGAACAAACCAGGGACTGTCGTCTCGGGCATTGAACCTGATGGCCCAGAGCCATCAGAGCCCGGAACTCGTCTGCTCACGGCAGCGTGCCCGCAAGCTCACGGCGTCAGCCCATTTCGAGGTTGCCCTCACCCCACACGTAGACCAAGCAATTGCGCTCGTAGGTTCTTTCTTCTTTTTCATAGAAGGGAAGGGTCAAGGATCTCCTTTTCCACAGGCAAGAGGCCTAGCACTCGGTGCCAATCAAGCGGCAAGGGAATGAGTCGCGGCTCTGCAGGGGTGGGCTCCAGGTAGCCCCTCGAGAAGCGAACTTCCTGAGGCTGCGGGTGGAGAGCTGGGCTACAGGGGTTGCAAGAATCGCACAAGCCGCATGCATCATTGCATCATGAGAAATCCGTGAGAAACACCCTGAAAAGCCCGCCAAACAGCCGCGGCCTGAGCCAAGCACGGCGAGTGGGCTGGATGAAAGAGAGGCAAAGCCAACATGCAGTACCCCTGTTGGCCCAAATCGCCTTCCAAGACTGAAACTTGTGCATGGATCCCAGCCGTCGAGCAGGTCATATTTAGCTGAGAATCAGCCCCTGAACGGTGTTTCCCAGAAATGATTCCCTTCACAAACTCCACAATCTGGCTGATGCGAGCCAACAGAACGGTTCCTGCAGACATCTGACACATGGGTGATGTCGTCCTACCGCAAAGTAAGGTCGAGATAACTCGCCCAGAACGTTGATGTGTAGGGAACGTTGATTGCCTGTTTACATTCCCACGATCCTCTTTTGTTGGCCAAGGGAACAACCCAAATGAGTCATTGGCGAGGAATCAGCTTGCAAGCTGGCATTTAGCTAGGAATTGCAGTGAACATCGGCCCCAAATCATGAAGTGCTGGTTCTACAACTTACTCTGGATCTCACCCAAATCATCTTCAACTGGCAAGAGCTTTGAGCACTGCTCCGGAATCCGATGAGTCCCGCGGTTTCGGATGGTTGGGGGTATGACTAGGCCTGAAATGTGGGCTGCTGCTAGGACTGACGATCTCACTTGCAAGGACCGTCATTCATGGTGTTTCTGTGCTTCCCTTCGAAGGATCGCGGTCTTCGCAAGCTGCAGCGTATGTCAATGGCGAGTGCTTGCTACTGTATGGCAACTCTAAAGGCGATAACGGGAAACTCAAAACAACTGGCCAGCCTCAAGCTACAAGTTTAGCAATGAATTTTGCAGAATGTGTGTTACACTCTTCAGTCACATCCAGCCAAACGCTCCGGAGGTGTGACTGCTGACATCTCGCCACTACATGCTCAGAACCCAAATGCCCATTTGGTCACCTCCCTCTCGGATTCAGACTACTTGCGCTCGGCGCAGCTTGCTGGGAAACACCCTCACGAAACAAGGAGAGGCAGAACACCTGCTAGGTGCCAAGCTGCGGTGCCTTAGAGCCTCTGTATTATTCAGGAAGTAGAGTAACTACACCTTCAATCGGGGGCTGTTGGTGCCGTCGCAGCGCGACTTCCACCTCCCTGCAAAGCGCGCGCTTTGAGCGCGTGCAAAGCAAGCGGCCCACGCCAGCAGCGGCGCGCGGTCCCGCAGCCCGGACTTGTTGTGGCAGCACACGGCGATGCGGTCCCCGTCTGAGGCACAGGCCGAGGCGGGCCACAAGCAAAGTTTCTTGAAGGATGCATAGGAACTCCACCTGGCTTTACAACAGGATCCTCTGAATCAGGTGGTAAAGGTTATTCTTTCACTGTCCCAACTGTGACCTTTAAGGATCCTGAATCACCTTGCTTGGGGAAAATTAATTATTCGAGATCATGGATCCTTGCAGTCTAAACAAACATCTTACGGACGAGACAAATGTATCTTGGAGAAGGAAACAAACGACAACAGGAAAACAAGCTGGACAGACCTGACACCAAACGATGGCATATCATGGGCTTGGCGCAGCGATCCAATGGCTCCAAATGGCTAGGCCGGCCCCTCGACACGCGCGTGTTTGAAGCCGGGCTTCCACTTCAATTTGATATTGGTAGTTCTGACAACAGTGGCCGGAATGGCGGTGGTACTTCGTTCTGCCCTGCTGCTTCAGCTTTAACTTGTGGTGTTAGAGGGCGGTGGGCCAACTGGGTCGCGGCTCTCCGTTTTGCCGTTGATAGGCAGTCAGAGCTTCACCATGTGGACAGAGCTGAACGACCGGATCGCGAAGTGTTCGCAAAGGAACTCTTGCCATGCCACACAAATACACCCGTTTTTATCTTGTCTACAGTTCGGGACGATTGGTCGCAACAGGGTTAACTGCTTAGCCTCTCAATATCTGATATATCTGATCATGCGCGCGTTGCCGAATTGAGAGCTTGAGTTGGCTTCGCAATTGCCATGACTCCTTGGCTTTTGAGTCAGTCGAAGCTTGTCAGCAAGGCTTACTGTTCGCATTCTGCGGGCCTTCCGCTGGCCAAAGCCTTGGGTGGCATTCGCCTTGGATGGCATGTCCAAGAGTTGCATTGCGGAATCTTCGACGGTGGGACTTGCAAAGACACCCGTCCCGGTGGGATGGCCATTCAGCGACTACCAGCATTTCAAATAATAATATTGCGCTAGACGTGTGACGCAAGTCAAGTGCTACGAGCGTTTGGTCGAATTTCAGGCGTCTACCCATTGGCTTGTGAATTGGGAGTTGCTCTTTTCAGAGATCAAAATTAGGTGGAGATTCATGTCCACCAA
Organism: Effrenium voratum; assembly: GCA_963377175.1. Taxonomy (NCBI): domain Eukaryota; class Dinophyceae; order Suessiales; family Symbiodiniaceae; genus Effrenium; species Effrenium voratum. Next base: position 441,406 of record CAUJNA010003318.1, read on the forward strand.
TGACTTTTGAGCTGGTTCCCTGTTAAAACTCATGGCCACACATCTGGACATTGAACACAGAGGAAACCTGCCTGCCCCTGTTTACCCAGGGACTGTAGTTGTTCGGCAATTTGGCTGTCCCCTGTTTCTTGCGGGACATTTGGTACCCCTTTTCGTCCCCAAACCAACAGTACCCATCGGCAGCCCAACCTTCCAGAGCCACGACGTCCCCCAAACAGCGCCATTGGCTGTGGACGATCATGCCCTGCCCGCGCACCTCGGCGCCCGTCTAGCAGAGAGCCTTGAAGTGAACATTTTGAGGGTTTCAACAAATTTCTTTTGGGGGTGGTGTCCCATTCAACCACCCATGTACGAGTTAAGTTTGCGGATGGCACGTCAATGGAAATGGACCTAGGGAAAGCTGGCAGGTTCTTTCAAATCCCAGAATTGGAATGCCGGCTCGAGATCAGCTTCCGTGGTTGGAAAGAGAGGGCAAGAGGGTACATAGGGAGCTAGAACGAGCCACACGTGTGTGTGTGTGTGTGCCCCTGGGACAACAAACAATTCAGTTTTGTGCCTCAGCCTCAACTTCTTAGGCTTGTGCCTTGTGTTTGCTGTCATCTAAGCTACCATGAGCCACTGCTATGTACTTCGCTAGGGATTGGGCATAATACATGCTCCTGCAATTATGTGTTGCCCTCCAGCACTGCTTACAAGCAAATCTGGTGCGGTAAACCTCCAAATGAGCAAAGTGGACCGACAAGGATGACAAAAAGTGTAAGTTGAATAAAACCACATAAAACACTATAGACTATAGCTGTATGATTCAGTGATATGGTCCAGCATGTGAATTGCACAAAGGAGGCCGTATTGGACACTTGCAACTTTGGAGCCTCGGCACCACCTGCTTGCAAATCTTATCATACTAGGATGAAAGGGTGCCGGCTGCAAGTAGCATGTACTTTCAGGTGAGAGTAGGTCTGGTGGTTGGAAATGCTTACAGGGATAGGAGCATTGCCGAATATGATGCACTGAAACCTGCGGTCAGCCAACTCCTCCAATGCGGAGGCTTCTTTGAGGAGGATTCTTGCGCAGACGTGGTTGGATTAGATCAGC
>CAUJNA010003318.1:445000-455000 GCA_963377175.1 Effrenium voratum
TGCACGCCCTGTGGAAATTCAGAGCCGCAACATGATACCGGAACGGGCCCCTGTTGGCAGCCTTGCGCATATCACCTCAGGGAAAACCTGTCATCTGGATGCTAAGAATGGAAAGCACACACACACACACACATTGGCATGGGGACAGGCGCGGGCGCGTGTTGCGACTCGGCATGAGAAGGCTAAGTCCAGCTCATTGGAGGCTGCTCCACTGTTCATGCCTAGCAGCTCACAAAGGCAGCATGCGGCTCTCAAATTGGGAGACCTTCACAAATAAAGCCTTTCAAAACCACGTTTGTGACAGATCAGGCCAGCTTCCGACTTTTGACGTGAAACAGCCCCCCGTGCATGCCGTTACACACATCAACAGGGATCCCAAATCTCACAGTCATGAATCGGGTGTGCCTTTTACTCAGTCCCTAGGCGATCTGTTTGTTTGCCGTTTGAGAGACCAATGTCCCCAATGGGCAAACAAAAGGACGCAACGACGTCGGCTTCGGTTTTGAGACCCCAAATCCAGTCGGCGTTTTGCACCCTGGGCGCCTCCGGCACGCAGAAGTCGCAGGCGGGGTGTCTCCCCAAATATCCTTTCCAGCCCGCTTTGAGCGGCATGGAGAAGGCGGCCTGAGCACTTGTCGTGGCTCGGGCCTGGTCTTTTCTTGGTAAGGTAGAATTCGACCCAAAAATATGCCAAAGGGGAATCCTCATGCTCACAGCTCACAGTGGTCTAAGCCCCAGCATGAAAGAAGATTGCCGGCGGCAGGCAGGGAAGAGAATTGGTTGCTTTTCCAATCTGAGGCTGCGTCAGCCCAGCGTGGGGTGGTGAAATACCCCTTCAATTCGATTTCATTGAGCTCAAAACGGGTTGAACTCCGCCCCAAGCCAAGGATTGATCAGCAGAAGCAGCGTCTCCTCCTTGCTCCCCAATCAAATGGTTCGTTCCCGCCTTCTATGGGGCCATCGGACATGGAGCCCCTCCCGGCGCAAAACACGAGCCAAGGCAACTAGTGAGGCTCTGTCCCAGTTTGCGAGCTTCTCATCTTGGACACGTCATGTTCCTTCTGATTGGCACCTAGCTTGGACGGCAGTGGCAATTGATTAGAACTGAAACCAAGTGCCATCCATGTTCAAAATGACCAACAGCATCCAGCGATTGAATCCGTTTCTCGGCTAGCAAGGTCCAAGTGGCCAATCCTTGGCTCTCGCATACCATGGTCAGAAATCAGTGGGTCAGCTTTGGAAACAAGCCAACAAGCAACTCTCCCGAAACATGGCGCAAACACACAGCGTTTGGCCCACATCGGGCGACACTTGTGGACGAGTGCCTTCCAATGGTCAACAAATGAGCGTTTCACCCATGCAAGCCTGCCTTTGCTGAGATTTCCGGCACAAACCTGCAACAGCTTGAAACCAATCAACCAAAATGCGGTTTTGGACATCACTTGCATGGAAATTAACACAACAACCCAATAAACGGCTGGGCCCCCCCACCGCATGCGTCAGCGGTCGGAGGTGCATGACTCGCGGCTTTGGCACCGGCGGCGGCGGCATGGGGAAGCTGAGCTGCACCGAGTCATCGTCCGAGTCCACGCAAACGCCTCACCAACGAGCCAGGAAACCATCCAAAGTGATCGTTTGCTGTTTTCCCCCAGCAACTGCTGGTTTTTGGGGTTGCAAAGCGTCTGAACAAGGCAGCAACTTGGCTGTACAAACAAATGGCACCAACTGCGCCCTGCCTTCTTTCTTTGAGGGTTCCCTTTTGGGGGTTGCTTTAAAGAGAGAGACTACAAGCAAACAATCTCGGGGGGTCCCCAATTTGGAGACGACCCGACACAATAATTAAGCATCATGATGGGCCGTGTGCTTTGACAGGGTCCAAAGAGCCTTATAATTCTGGGTGAAAGAAACACACACACACACACACACATCGTGGGTGGGGTTGTGCACCCCTGTGCGGTCACTCTATTTAACGACGGCTGGTGCTGCATAATGCTGCATATGCCTACTACCTACCTGCAAGGAGATGCACAGGCACCCTCCTTGGGCCTCACAATTTTCTACGCGAGGGTCGCTGAAAGAAGGGGAAGAGAACCCTCACTTCAGATTGCGACGGCTCCCAACAGCACAGCCCTACAAACCAAGTGACAAACCACAACGGGGGCACCGCGAAGCATATGTCAGCGACTGTAACCTCCTGCCAGTGTTGAAGCTGATTCCCTGGATCATGAAATCATGCAAATGGACCCAGGTTTAGTATAGCACCAAGATTCTCCAGCTCCAATCCTTTAAGCATGGCATTCGGGCGGGAGTTTCCCAAAGGGAACGACGCACTTTGGGCCTGCCCTGGGAACCTCGTTTATCTAGTCTTCCCATAGTTCCCCGCAAAAGCTAAAAAAAAGGAAACACCTTTCGGGACTCCATTCTTTGGGAGTCCCAGAAGAGAATCCCTCTGCCAATGACCACCCCCCCCCTCCCGGCTTTCTGCTTGCTAAGGCGCTCTCGTCCATGCCTGTCATAACAGGTGCGGGTTTTGTTTGAGGGGATACCTATGCTTGTGAGCACTTTTGGCTTCATCTGGACAGCCGTTTGCTGTGCATCTTGACCGTTTGCTCCTTGGATTTCCTTGGTAAATGAACTCAAAGAGTTCGCCTCCAAAGCCCCGGCGAGTTTGTGGGACAAAGAACGTCAGCGCCCTAGACACAGAATGTCCGTGACTCTGAGACACCCAAGAAGGAAAATTGTATGAACTTGGCGTGGTGATGAACATGTTGGTCTTGCTGTCATGCCAAGAGGAACGGAATCGATCCAAGAGGTCCGAGGTGATACGTGACCCTCCTTTTCATTTGCCACGGAGATTGTTATACAAGGGAACTTGTCAATGAGTTGAGTTTCCCTTTGGAACCTATTCTGGGCAACAAAACAAAACAGACTAAAAGAAGCAAACACAACCCCAAACAAATCTAACATAACAAACCAAAACACAACAACACAAACACACAAACAATCACAAACACGCAAACACGCAAAAACAACAAGTGCACCCCCCCCTTTGCAAGACAACTCTCCAGTAAAAGTCTTTCTTTTGTGGGCAGCCGACTGCCTTCCCATGCGGACTAACCAGTGGCGTAACCAACCACACTCGAACTCGATGCACCTGGTGCCTTTTCAGACGAGGTCTTTCCTATGACACATTGGCGAATAACACGCGTTCAGAGAGCACACTGCTTAGGCGGACAAGATCTGCGAAGTTTAGACAAACCTTCTTTGCTCCCTGAAGACAAAAGACACTTCGCTTGCCTTTTTGCAAAACTTCTTTGGAGGGGGGATTGGGAGTCCCAGCGCTATAAGCAAAAGGTCTCAGTCAAACCACGGGCGGCATGCGTGACAAAGGGAGCAGGCCCTTTATTCCGATTACCCTTCCTACGCCGTCCTGCGGCACAAAATGATGTTTAGCTGGCCGCATCAAAGAAGCCACAACACATCTGTGCAAAGTCAACCTTCCGTGGGCGATCATGCCCGTTGCGAAGGGATGTTCAATCCGATTGGAGTGAGGGCACTTAAACAAGGAGCCCTGTAAAGGCACAAAGACTTTGCCAGCAAGCAATCGGGCTGTTCCATGCCCCTTCCCGCCCGGATCTTTCTAGACTTTCTTTTTGTCCGCAGGTGTCGGTCTGTCGAGACGTCTGCCTGCACAAAAGCCACAGACTCGCACACAATCCGCACAAGGCTACACTCGAACACATGAAAGAAGGCTTCGGCCAAGTCTGCCGGCAACCCACAAACTCTGATGCCTTTGCAGTCAAACAAGTTGGGCCGTCAAACAAACTGGAATCCCACCAGCTTCTTCTCAGCAACTTTGGGCGTTGTGGGGACTCAATGCCATTGACATCTCTAGGATCTGAATTAAGGGACTCTGTAAATTCAAGCACAACCACGGGCAGCTGTATTTGGCCTGCGCATCAAAGCAATGTGATGGCTTCCCCACTCCGAGCCACCCTAAATATCTTGGCTTCCCCACTCCAAGCCACCCTTTCTTTCCTGCCCAGATTCCTTTTGGTTTCACCTGTAAACGTGGCCAGTTCAATGCGGGTGTTCCAAAAGTGATTCTCTTTCGGTTTCAACAAAGAAGCAGGGCCCCCTTTTGGAGCCAAGTAAACCCCCCACCTCTGGCAAGCCTTGGCCGGAGCAAAAGATGGGGGAATAACGCAAGCAACCCATTGAGCGCTTGTGAGGGAACGGTCCAAGGAAAACTGCAGGGTCTCTGGACTGTCTTCCCCAAGCAAAGACTCAACTTGGGGTCTCGCAGGATCATTGCCTTCGGGGAGTTTGGGTTCTCTGCACCTGGCTTGCTCTGCAAGTCAGATGCTAAAGTGCCCACCTGCATTGCTCCTGCTGCAACATGAAGCAAAAACAATGCCCACACCAGATAGAGATTAAACCTGTACCGAAAATAGCAGGTAACTTTGTACACCTGCATTGCTCCACACCAGATAGATACTAAACCTTTCCCGAAACATGAGAAGCCTTCCATCCACAAAGGTGGGGCTTCACGGACTTAGTCGTTAAGGACATCCATTTCGGGGAATTTGCGGCATGGGTCGATGCTTGTTCATTCCCGACATTCCCGGAGCGGTTTCGGGGGATCGCCCGGTCCCCAATGAAGGACGACCAATCTTGTAGCATGGAAGCCAGGCCCAATGCCTAATTCGCCGGGACTATCATGGGACAGCCCCAATTTGCTCGCTCAACTTATGGTTGGTGGGGGGAAGTCTGGAAATGTCAAATTAATGGTCCGTCCAGTATGGATGTGTCATATCCTTTTGTGGCTGCCCAAATAGGTGGGCCTGAACGATGTTGTCGTCCCTTGCCTGCATGGGCAGTTCTTTGTGCGGTATAAGAGCCTATAGGTTCTCTTGGAAACATCGAAGCTAATAAAATATTGAAACAAGCTGAACAGAGTCCAGCGGAGCTCATCTTTCTAGAGCCAGAAAGGGCACCTAGCTGCGCCACCTAACCCCCCGGCGAGTGTCAAGCCTGGCGCGACAGCTTCGAACTTCGCCTTCTCGTTGCGCCGAGAGGTTTCTTGCCGTTCACTCGCCTCGCAGAGGTTTCTTTCTATACCCAGACCCATGACCATGGGACAAAATAATCGGCACTCTGATCTAAAGCGAAACAAAGGAAAAAAGGGCACTGGAGGTTTGGGGGCATTGCCTCAACATGTAGAAGTACTTGAAGCGAGAGATCCCAACTAAGGCAAAAGGAGGCCCATATATCACCATAGTTTGGAGAGTGGGCGGTCGAGCAAGCATTGGTCCCAACAAAATAGAAGGTGGGGCATGACAAGGCCAAGCTTCTTCCAACCATACCCAAGGTATGACGCATGTGTGATTCCAAGTCGCGGAACACCATAATGGGAGAGTTTCTCATTGATGTCCCTTCAAAACCACTCCAACAAGGTCAAAACCGACACACCCATATCTAGTCTCGGACAAATCTCTGGCCAAGTTGCTGGCCCTCACGTGCTTCCGGTCGCGCGCGCGCGCGTTTGTTGCTCCAGCTTGCACGTCTTGAAGCCGTCAATCGAAGAGGCTCCAGTACCGACCATCCTGCACCACCTGGAAGGGGTGGTTCATCGCCAAATTCTGTTGTGCAGTCTTCCCCCCAAAATGGTCATGTCGACGAAATTCCAGGGGTGCCCCCTCCCCCAATTCCATTTTCTGAGGGAACCCAAAACCTGTGTTGCTGAGACCCTTTTTCGAAAAGAGCGTTTGGCTCTTGTGACTGGGTTGTTTGTTTGTCCAATGCCCCTTTGTCAGCTTCCTTGAATGCGGATGTTTCTTCAATGTGAACAAGACAACATGCGAGCCTAGACACCTAACAGTGAAGTCTGGGCAGAGTTCGATAGCTGCCAGGACCCTCAAGCTCCAAAGGCCTACGGCCTATGCCCATCTTATCCACTCGCAAAGGACAGGGGAACCAGCTGGGGAAGAAAAAACAGAAGCCAAGCCAGCCTGGGATCAGGGCCCGCCAAGAAATGCACCTTTCTCGTGCTCCATTGAATCACCTTCCCTGTGAGTTGGCGATCTTTTGCCAACATGAATTCCACACTTCTGCTTTGAAGCGTAGCTTGTCACCAACCAAGCTTGAAAGGTTGACCGCTGCACAACATCCGACTAACAAAAACAGGGCCACTAGCTCAACAGGTGGACTTAGACATAACACCCTTGCTTCACGTGTTGAACGGATCTAACTCTGGTTGGATCAATTTGAGAACCTCTGTGTGTATCCGCCGACCCCTTTCTCCAAAGGGGAGGCGCATGGGAAGGGTTTGTCTTCGTCCTTGTCTTGGTGATGATTTTTATCACCGCTGATGTTGGGTGATGGTTCGCAGCATCCGGATCATCATCGACGATTATCATCATGACTGCTGCGGATGCATAGTGATGCGGTGATGATTTGCATCATCCGGATCATCATCATTTCTGTCGTTGGACCCGACTGGAAATGCAGAGGATGCGTAGTCATGATTGTCATGATAACTCTTCTTTTTCATATCCGTTTCAAGTGTGCTGTTAGACCTGACTTGAGATGCAGGGGATGCGTAGTAACTAGTGTCATAATAACTGCTGGATGCCGGGGATGCATCGTTCATCATCATCATCACCATCTGATTGCATCCCGAGGTGTTCCTAACAGCTTACTTCTCGCGAAGACGAAGCGATGACACAAAGTCCACGCTTTGCATCCGCAGCAATACAACGAAGTCTTGCGAACAGAAAAAGTGCCCCCAACATGGTTTTCCTGCCAGAGTTTCCACACGCTCGGGGCACTTCTTGTAATCACCATGCGAATTGATCCTGTAGTAGCTTGTTTGAGATGCAGGGAATGCGTCGTCATAACTATCATAACAACTGCTGGTGCTAAAACTGCAAAGTAGCATCCCTAATGTTGGGTAAAAAGTTGCATCATCAAACACATCATCATTATCGTGCTGCTCGTCTTTTTCATATATGCTTTAAGTGTGCCGTTAACCCCGACAAACAATGCGTAGTCATAATTGTCATAACAACGTCCCCTGCAGCAAGCAGGGGCCGGCGGCACAGGGCGGCCCTTAAATAATTCATAGATTTGAAATACATTTTTCACAGAGATACTTGCTTTTTTTGTAAACTTGGGTGGTGGGGACCTGGGCACAGCAAGTGTTGTCTTTTGGCCGCCCGGACTGAAGGCGAGGGCTCCCAGCCATTTTGGTGTCCAACATTGCCCGGGCAAACATGGAACAAAGATTTCTCTGACTTCCGGGGGGGGGGGGGTGAAGACTGGAGTGCCAGTCAGACTATGTTTGTACCAGAGCTGAAAGTAACAATTGGCATGTCCATATTTGTTTCCCCGCCTTGAGACTAGAGAACACGGCACAAGAATAATCAAGCTGTATGTGTTCTTTTCCCGCGTGCCTGCTCAAGGGGCGAAGCCTTTTGAACTACCGGACTCGACAATGGCAAACAGCTGTTTCTCTCGAGGGCAAGGGAAACTTTTCGACTAATTGTCAGACTCTGGCAATATCCAAAGTGTCCACAAGGTCCCCTTGCTTCTGATATACATCAAATCTAAGAATTCTTAAATGTATCTTTTGAGCATACCCCAACCCTCCCATAAAGATTCCTGCCAGGGGTACAGGGCATGCTCCAAAGGTATGTTGAAACGCTCTTGAAGCTCAGAAACAAACAACCGGGCATATTTGGCTCCCTAGCCGGAAAGAAAGGGACCCAGTTGACTGGACCGTCGTTCGTGGGCCTTGCAATTTGCACAGTTCCGCCTGCTCCACCGCGACGTGCACGGCTTCGTAGCAGGGCTGCTTCTGCCGAAGCGGCGTCCGGATCTGCGACAAGGTGCCGTGGAGGATCTGCGGATCCTCTTGCGAGAGAAGGGCTCTGGGCGACTTTTTTCAGAGGGTACGCCATGTTGGGGTTGGTTTCAAGGGAAAAAAGGGGAAGCTAGGGGAGCCACAATGTTGGGGGCTCCAATGTTGGGGGTCCCCGAACTTTTTGACACCTAGTCACATGTGCCATGGTCCTAGCCATCTGATGCACCATCAAGGAGAACATATTGACCTTCAATGGCCACCACGTCTGTTAACTCTTCTTCACCATGGTCATGGCTCACTTAGGTTTCCTTACCATGGTCGTTTCAAATCCCTAGCGGTTGATGACAATCCCTGCCAACCCCAAGTTAGGTCATGCGGGTATCACTGAAAGAAAGAAAACGCTGGTGGATATCGCGGAATGTGTTTCTGCTCAGCAGCCATGTTCAAAGTCAGGTTGAGAAGGAGCGGGGAGGGGCCGGCACCTTGAGCTTGAATTCAGAGCAAATCGCAGGCCGCCTGCTGGAGGGCCGAATTCTGACGCGGTGGAGGACAACTGGGATGGGCTTGCTCATTTGGAGTCCCAACTTCGGGACCCATGTCGTGCATGTGTAAAGAGACCAACAGGACCCCCCCAAAAAAAATCAAGGAGCTAGCAGCTAGATCCCCTCTTTAAGACGAACACAACCCTCGCTTCGACAGGCAAGGTCCATTTCACTCACAGCTCGCAGGCTTTGCTTTTGCCCCAAAGGATTCTTTGGCAGTCGAGGCCAATGGGAGCCAAATCAGGTTGGCTTCAGATAATGCAACTCCAACCTAGACGCATCTACGCATTATAGATCAAGGGCGCCAGCAGCCTTGAATGGTCTCACCAGGAGCCACCGCGGGTAGGACGCGGGAAATTCCTAAACTGGAGAAGCCCGAAATCTAAGCATGGTAGGTCGTTTCCTTTGCTTTCTTATGTTGGACCCGGCAACCCGACAGCTGCCGGTCCTCGTGCGGGTAAACCATATTCTGTGGAAACTGCTAGCCATTCGCGCTTTCGGCTTCTTCAAATAGGCGGCTCCGAAAAAAAAAAAAAAAAAAACAAAAAACAAAAAAAAAAACAAAAGGCGGGGGTCGTCTATGGGCTTTCCTTTCGATTTGTGGACTTCCCCAATTGGATTGGCACGGGGTCCCTATGTTTGCACTCATGGTGGTTAATGTCGCCCTTCGGGCCAATTGAACATGGTTTTATTTTGCGTCAATTGAACATATTTCCCTTTTGGGAAAGGTGACTGTTATAAGTTGAATGTATTTTTCACGTATGATTTGTGTGTTGGAGATCACGGGTATGATCGATCAAGCTCAAAAATACACCCACAGCAGGAAGCAGGAAAAATCGCAAACAAACACACATCAGTCACGGTCAGATTCAGGGTGTTTGGCAAGCAAATGGCAGAAGTATTGGTAGTAGCTTTGGCAATTTGTGTCCGTGTTGTTGAATTTGGTAGATGTTGTGGCATGATCCTTGTGGTCATCCACATGCCCTCTCCCACATTCACCCCAAAACTACTGCAAATGTTTGTTTATCGAAAAGCACATGGATCCAGTTTCCCAAACTTGGGGGCCCCCAGATTTTTTGAAGAAAAACACGTAATCTATTAATTTTGACATGGTGAAATGAAGAGTCCAACCCAGACATGAACCTTTCCCATGGGCGAGCTCGTTCTCATTTGATGGACCCGACTGCCGCCTCCTCACCGGCGAGGAGTTCGAAGAAGCGCTGGCGCTTCTCGCGGATGTCGATGGGGAAGGTGCGGGTGAGGTGCAGAAGCTGTGCCTCAGACCACTCGGCCCTCTTCTCATATGTGTGTCACCTTGGCGCAAGGGAACTAGAAGGCAAACTAGTTACCGCGTTTGGTTTTGGGATCCCACGGTTTTGACACAACTCCAAGTGGGGACTGTGACTCATGGGTAGCTAGGGACTGAACCTGGATGCATAGGGAGTGTTAACAAGTGAAAGATCCGCTATACATTGGGACCACCAAATCGGGCAAAGGCTTATTGATCCTGGGTCAGCATTTGCGCAAAATTCACCAGAAGGTCACTTAAAGAGGAAGGTATTTCGCAAGAAAATCCTGTCAGGCTCCATGTTTG
>CAUJNA010003318.1:460000-477500 GCA_963377175.1 Effrenium voratum
AGCATTTTTTTGCTTCACGCCTTCATGGTTAACCATGCTAAATCTTCAAACCAGCCGCTATGCAGCTGGATACCTACAAGAGGCTTGAAACAGCAAGCAAAAGAAGTTGCCAGCACGCCACCGGAATCAAGTGTGAAAGTGGCGAACCAAACAACTTATTGACTTACTGCATTCATCTCTGCAGTCTATTCCCGGATCCCATTCAGCAGTCACCCAAGTGTGTCTATTTCCTTTGCCACACATTGAGCCCAGGCGCCGTTTTGATCGTGGCCGAAGGGGTTCACATGCATCCACCGGATGTAGCTCAAGATCCAGTAGAGCGTCCGGTCTGAAGGCTTCACGAAAATCACCCCGTGGTTCAGGCAGTTCTGATCCTAGTGGCACTTTCTGGCAACAGCTTGCAAAGGGCTCTGTGTGAACTATCTGCTCATACGTCACTACAACTTCAACTTAGTCATTGTGTTTAGACAATCAAAACCTGCGTGCAGGTGCCCTTACTCCAAAACAGTACCCAGGCCATCCAGTCTACCTCTGGCGACTCACATTTGTTTGGCTGCAAACTGCTCAAATTTCAGGCCTGAGCATCATATCGTGCAGAAGCTCAAGTGATCTCAAATTGGCACGAATGGATTTGGGCGTATCTTCCAGGAGTGCACTTTCCTTTGCTCGAGCAAGCTTGAACATGACTCAAGACTTGCGCCGAGTCACGCAGATTCTGAGCGACTTAACCCCCTGGTAGCCGGATTCTGAGGCTCAGCCTAAATTTGTTCCCGGACTCGTCAGCGTCCCAACTTGGGCACACAATTTGCTACAGTGCTACTCCTTTTCTGAAAAGCGTGCGGCTCAATGGTCAAGCTGTCAAAGGAAGGAAAGCAAAGGCTCAAGCCTCAGCCCCGAGGTTCTGAGCCACGGGTTCCGAGAACCGTTCAGAGGAAGTCCGACGTTGTGTCTGACAGATAACATCCTCCAGGCAACGGGGTGTTTTTGGAGGGTACCCGGGTGCTCTTTTCAGCTTGGTCTAAAGGGAAACCTATTTTGACACAGTCAAAAGGACTCTAATCACCAAAGCCCCGCCAAGCATCGAAGTGGTCGGTCGTAAGCACATCCGCTTCTTGCAAAGCTGCAATCTCCTGAAGCCGCTGTGTGGGATTCCTAGGTGGTCCGGTCGTAAGATGAAAACATGGGCATGGGGGTTGACATCATTTGCTTTGGTCATGGGACATTTTGCAGTGGCACCGGCTTTTGTCAGCGGCTTCGCATTGTTTATTCCTAGAACCCAGCCGAACGCGCGAACAGTGGGGGAGGGACCGTGGCCTTTCGGCGGAGAAGCACAAGACTGAATCAAACTTCCCGAGCCAAGTTCCGAAAACGCAATGGGGCAAAAAGGATTTGTCGCGTCTGGCAATGAACATAAGAAACAAAACAACAACGCGTATTCCGCTGCACCGGGATTCTGCACCAGGAAGATGTCGATGTCAAGCCAGGCGTAGCTCATGCCAAGAGCCAGCAGCAAGGGCACCAGCACAAACTTGGCGTAGTTGTTGACGTCATAAGGCCTATGCAACAAGAGTGAATGTGTGTTGCTTTTGTTTCAAACTAATAAATATCAACCGACAATAAATCTGAAAAATATATGACGCCACGCACAAATCAACCTCCGACCGTCCTTCCGAGCAACCTTGCCTAAACGGAAACGAAGCAAGCAAGAAGCTGCCTCTTACTGCACTAAGCGAGTAACGGCACATTAGTAACGGCACATTGCCCCCTTGCCCAAGTGGAGACGTGGATATGTCCCGGCGAAGAATAGGACGCTATCACGAAACAGGTGGGATGCCGTCTTCGCTTCATTCCACTTCCTCAGCAAGAAGAAAGTGAAACCCGGCGTTTCTCGGGGATGAAATAAACCCAGGGCTGCCTGCAGGAGAGCTGGTGGGACAACTCTATGGGATCCATGTCTTCCCTGCATGACACCAATCTACAGACCCGAACAGTATGAGGAGCCTATCATGAACTTGCATCCCCACGATGTGCGAGCAGAATCATGAATTCACATCTGGCATGCTCGTGCCGTTCATGAGGCAGGGCGGCGAACCGGCTTGACTCACTTCGTGCAAGCCATCCAAACCTTGCACATATCAGGGAAGCTGCGCCGAATTGCCCGCCGACATGTCTCCGACATGGCTCATTTCAAGGTTGCCCTTCTGGTTGGCACCGCCACTATGAATCCAAGCTTGACTTCATGTCTACGCAAGGCATTCCCGCGCCTTGCTTCTTAAAGGTATGTTTGACTGGCCTCGAACAATGAACTCCAATCTGTGCCCCTCTCAGAAAAGCCATCAACAACCCTTGCCTGTTTTCTTTTAAGAACATATCACGACAAATCCCTCTGAGATCATCCAAGCGGGTATGCTGCCCGTTGCAACATCTAACCCACTTATAACAACTAGTTGTTGCGTATGTCCATTCGGGGTAGAGTTATGGTGGAGTGCCCGGCCTGCGAAACTTGGAGAAGGAGCGCATGCACAGCAGGCGCGGGTAGCTGTCGCTTTTGCGCCACTTCGCGGCCACGTCCTCGCAATCCAAGAGCAGGGCCTCGGCGACGCCGAAAAACAACTGCAATGAGCAAACACGAAAGCCAGAAGTGTCGAAACCACCCCCAAAATCACTTCAACAGCACCAAATCACCAATCATTGCACACTTTGCCAGAACGAGTGCCTTAAACTCCCCCAGACCCTCTTACTCCACCTGGATCGCAAGTGTCGCAGCTGAAACCAGCTGTGAGGGCAAAGTGTCTGAAAATGTCTGAAAACGCCGCCAGCAGGCCGGGCGATCCGACTGCAACCGACCGCGCCTTGCCTCGTCAGGGCTCATGAAGATGAAGCGCGGGAGGCCCAGGTGGAGAGCGCGGGCCAAGAAGCGACGAGCCCAGGTGTCGTCCCCCAGGGAGCCCCAAAGCATGGTCATGAAGACCTGCCATGGACGTCATGGGTGTAAAACACCAAGTGGGGTTCTGCATTTGCGGAGACCGCCTTTTTCAAGCTTCAAAGGGAAACCAAAAACGAAAACCGACTTTCCGAAAAGTCCCTCTATTTTCACTCTTACCCAAGTATCGTTTGAACAACCTGAGAACTGGTCATAGGACCCCCCCTTCCTGGGAAAGTGACATCCTCCAAATTACCGTCATGGTGAGTTCAAGGGAAGCCTGATTTAAGCTTGAGGGGGCCTCAAAAGATTCAATTTAACGGAGCCTCTTGGACTGGTTTGAGAAGGAAAGAAAGGTAGCGGAGTGCCCTAATCTAGCAAATACTCACATCCTCTCATGGCTGTCTGTCAAACAACGTGAGTCTTATTCAAGTGGTCAACCCAATTCCCGAGGTAAAAATATCGATCCAAATAAGGCGAACAAAAACATGGTTGGGAATGCCAACACTCCCCTATTATCACTATTATTGTCACTCCCCAGGTTTTGGTATTGGCTCATAGCCCGGGCGCATGAGGATGCGTCAAAATGAGGACCCGCTTTTGGTCTATTCAACCGGCCATTTAAGGATAACTGTCACATATTGAAAGCCTTCCAACATGAATGAAGGCAGTTTCCCCAGGCCAGTTCCAAAACAGCGTAGCCTGTGAGGGAAACATTGAACAAATCAACCACCTGGTACTTTCCGGCCACCTTGCCAGGTTGGGTAAAGCTTCCTGTGAGTCCAACATTCCTTCAATGCAGTCAGCAGTCTGAAGGAACACGCGAACATTTGCCAAGTCTCGGCATGAAAATTGCCACGCAATGTTTGGGTCTTTTCAGTTATTCAACAACTGCAAATGCGACAGTAGAAAAAATATGAGGCAAGCCATACCACGCACATGGGAGTCCCCAATCCACAGAGAACCACTTTGGCGAGCATGATGAAGCCTTGCCCGGTGCAAGGCCGGGAGGGAAACAAAACGCCGTGTCACTGGTTGGACTCTCGCAATCAACCCGGCTGCCCAAGTCCCGGTCGAAGCAGAATCCCAAAGTGGCAAAATCCGGAAAACCGCACAGGCGACAGCACAAACAATACAAGCAACAAACACCTCCAAAGGAAGAAACACATACCGCGTGCAAAAAAAACACAACGACTATAGCCAACCACACAAACACCGCATGCAAACAAGGCCAGGGCGCGACGGAAGGAGCATCCGGTGCCGCTAGCAGCCACGATGCCACACGCTGCCACACGGGGCTCAACGGCAGCGCGCCTGGTCAAGCGGCGACTGTCTGCTTGTCACCTCTTTTCTGCGGCCCAAAGTCGCGATTGGCGTGCTTTCAGCAATCCTGCAAGCGGCTGATTCCAAGACTCTCTGAACGCGAGGGTGCGGGGCCAGGCCAAACATCAGGCGCAAACTTCTCGCTGTCAAAACTTCTGTTTACTTCGATTCATAGTGGGCCACTGTAGCAAGAGTGGCAATCCGGGCACACACACTGTGCCCCAAGGCGGGAATGGGGCTGTTTGCGCTGCTCCGGGGAAAGCAACTAGTCGAAATGCGCCACAAGAAGAGCAGCCAAGGTGAACGCGCGACAAGCATACGGCAAAGCGCCTGCCACAATCTGCTGCAAGCGGCCGTTCTCTGCTGGTTGCTTCGCTTCGACCATTCCGACGCCGGCCTTGCAAGCTGAGCGGCACTGGGTCGAAAGCCATGCGTCTCAAGGAAAAGTTCTCAAGGCGTGGTTGGGCCGTTAACCATGATGAATCTATCAGAATTCACGAGGTAGTCTGCCAACTCAACAGGAAGTCACTTTGGGTGTTTCTTAGGTTTTTCCCTCGAAACCCTCTTTAGCGTCCTTTCGCTGCTTTTTTACCCGCTTCGCAAAGATTCCCTCGACAAAGACCCCCCCCGAGTTGCCCTTAAGCACACTGCTTCGTGGGTCGCTCATTTGTTTGCCCGGTTCATCCGTTTTCAAAACCTCCTCCCAAAAGAATCGCACGACCCGCAATCGTCTGACTTGCCCTGAGGTTGCTCACGCACAAAAAACGGGTTTGCTCTTTGAAACAACTCCGCCCCGCCGCCACAAGAAAACAACAAGAACAGGGAAACGCACACTCACACACAAAACAAGTCGACAATTCACCCAACCCAAAAACACATGGGACGCAGTGTACTCCACTGGGCCAAAGCGGCGATTGTTTTTCCGGGGCGGGGTTTCCGTCGGATGGTTTCTGCCTGGGACCCGTCGACTCGGTCAGAGAGCTGCAGGACATCCTGTAGCTCAGGGATGGGCACCTGGGAGTGCGGGTAGAGACCTCGGTGCTCGGAGTGTGGCTTCAGCGAACACCTCCCCGTCTTTCACCATCTCTGGATGGTCTTTGGAACAGTCTGCTGTTGTTAGATGGCTTTTGGCTGGTTTTGCTGATGGCTTTGGGAAGCCCCCCCCCTTTTGCCTTTGTCTGCCGGCTTTAAAGGGATAACATCTACAAGGCCGTCACATTTGGCACAACTAGCTCGTATCTCAAACGATCGAGTTGTTTCATTGCTCCCAAAGCACATGCGGAGTCATCAACATGCTGCTTTGTTCACCTATCAAACAAGCCACCTTGGAAAGTAAGCCAAAAGCCCAAAAGGCGGCCCAAAGGCTGCGAATGCCCGGCTTTTCAAGGATCGGAAGCCAGCAGTCGTTTGAACATATTGATCCCTTTGAATACATCCCACTGGTAGTAGCTCAATATCAAGATTCCGAGCCATTTCTCCACAACCCGGGACTCCCAAAGGTAAATCCCCCTGATTGTTTTTCCCCCCCCCCGGAGGAAAGCCATAAAACAGCTCAAAAAAAAGAAGCAACGAACACCTCCCCCCCACCCCCTGGACCCCGGCCAAAACACACAAAACAAAAACCATGAAACATCTCTGGAGCCAACCCACAAATCCGACCAAACCCCCCTGGGCCTGGAGACTGGAGACCCCCCAACCCCCAAACCCCCAAACCCCCAAGCCGCCAAACCCAAACCGCCCAACTGCGGCTCCGCGCCCCGCTCCGCGCTCCGCTCCGAGGCGCCGTGGGAGCGCCAAGTGGTGAGTCTCACGGCCGCCAGCATCGCCTGAAGCGACGAGACAGGGCGGCGACGGGCGAAACGGGGAGGGGGGGACCCTTGGAAGAGCTCCCAGGAGGGCCATGAGGTGACTTAATCCCCCCCCTTCCCCCCCCAAAAAAAGGACGCCTAAACCAAAAAACAAAAAATGGGGTACAGTAAGTCTGGGATTGAGTGTTTTTTGGTTTACTTGCATGCAACTGGGCTAGTTGGAGTGGATTTTCATGCTCGACAAGCCTGCATTGTATCTGGATTGGATTGGATTGGATTTTGGTTTGGAAGCTATCAAGAGAACTGCATTGGATTGTTTGGCCATTTTCAACAACTAGGCTTGCCTGGGTTAGCGAGCCCTTAGAATTGAGATGACCACTCTACGGAACTGATTGCAATTCACCGGCTGAAAGGAATCCTAGAGACCTTCATGGCTGAGCTCGTGCTACTGCCAGGATCTCCCAGGTAAGCTCGTGATAGGTTGCGCAAACTACTCGAGATTAACCACTCTGAGAGGGATCTATGTACTACATACAAACCTCAACCCCACCCCCCACCCCCCCCACCCCGAAAAAGAGCAAAAGAAAAAAGGGGGAAAAAAGTGCCTCTCAATGCGCCTTGTTTCCGGGAAATTTGTCTAGCCAGTGGCTACCTCCCCCCCAAAGGAGGAGCAACGATGTACCGCCAGTGACACATAGAACTATGAGAAACAGAGTCGCGCCCTGTTGCACAATGCTGTCTTGGTTGCTTCATTTGACCTGCGTTCTGCAAACTACATCCTAGCCCTATGCTGACCGTGCTCAAACATGGTATCGCACGATCCTTGACACAGGAGTCCGTCCATTCCCTCCATTCCTCCGTTTTGCACCATAGCAAGCTTTCCGGCACATCGGAAGAAGCTCATGACAGGGCTCTCCCAGTCGCCCTTCTTTGATAAGCTGGAGTTCAGGTTGGGGAAGCTGCAATTACAAACATGAGCAGGACAACGTCATGCACCGTGCATGTTGCCTGTCTTGTCAGTGAGCTGGATGTCACCTAACCTGGGGTCAAAAACAAGCATCATTGATAGTTTCCCGACAAATATGCATGGTCTGTGATTGTTTGGGATTCACAGTAAACGAATGGTCATTTGGCGGTCCCTTTGTCTATCCAGAATATGCATGATTTGCTGGGGCCTTCCGTTTCAAGGCTAGTACATTCCGGTGACACGTTCAGACCCATATCCATATCAATATGTCATATGTCCTTTCGTTCTCAGTAATTAAACAACACCTCCGAATATTTCGGCTTCAATGCGAACTATCTCCAAACTCCACTCGCCACTCGGCACAAAGCAGCACCAGTGATTTAACAACCATCATGTGAAAACCCTGAAGTCCAACCATTCCAGCTACAAACACGAGCCATGCCCTCATGCCTTCCTATTCTCATTTGTTTTTCTTGGTCACACATAACACATACAACATAGTGAAATGTATCCTACCTCTACCCAAGTGCAAAAGGCCAGGCCCCTAGGTGTTCCTGACACAATGGTTCTCAATGGTAAACGATCACACTGAAACCTGCAAAATCCATTGATGTTCAACCAAACTGAAGCACACCTACCGGGCTGCCTCCAGCCAACAAGCCCCTCAAAGACAATCTGTTAGGATGGGAGCCATGTCCGCACGTGAAGCCGTCGGGAACAATGAGACGCCATGATCAGAACGCCTTCAAAGGGGTACGACATTGAGCAAAGGGGGATCTCCAAACTGTTTTGGCCTTAAACCAAGAGTTCCTCTCAAAAACACAAACACAAAAACAAAAAAAAGAAGAGACCCGCAGGCTCATGGCCCCATTTTCGGGGCTCCCCTGACATGCGCTCCCCCCGCCCCTTCCCCGGCAGCCGCGCCAGCAGCGGCCAGGCCCGCAGCAGCTCCGGCGGCTCCAGCTGTGCCGCGCGGGCTGCGGCGGCCGCGGCGGCCGCAGGCGCCAAGGGGTCGGTGCCCGGCACCGGGGGGCCCAACAGCCGCAAGAAGAGGAGCCTCGGGGCCGCTCGGGGCGCTTTGGCGCGTCTGGGGTGCGGTCTTGGGGCGATGATTGAAGTCCTTTCGGCGGAACAAAAGGCACATTGCTGTCTCTTTGGTGCAAGCAACCGGTCGAAAAAAGAAACCGTTTAGGGTCTTGAAGTTTGGAAGGGTTGGTAGGGTTTGCGGCACCTGGTAGCATATGACACACGGGCTTCCTGGATCCTCTATATTGTTTGCTTCATTCTTCTGCAAGCCATGCTTCCCAAGCTGTTTGACTGGACACCTGGCTTTTTATGGGCAAGCTCGTTTATAACTTCTCCAGAGTCATTCGCCATAATTCAGCTGGGCTGCAGCATGTCTTTGGTAGCCAGCTCCACTCCACAGTTCTTGAGCTTAGCTCTGCCGTCCTAGGGCAAAACATGTTACAAATGCCCACAAGCTTCGCTCGCACTCAAACATAAAACTGATATCCCCCACATCCCCCCACCAAAAGAAAACGGTTTGCACATATCTTTTTGGGCCGATCCACATGTTCCATGTCATTTCTTGAGCTCGGGCCCTCTGCCAATCGCAGAGGCTGCGCGGGTGTCCTGTAGCCGCAAAATCTCGAGGCCAGCCGTGGCGAAGTGGTCCAGGCGCGCGTCGAAGATCAAACTGACTGGACCCGCCAGAAGCTGCGCCAACCTCGGGGCTGGATCGAAGCTCACCCCAAAACGGCAGCCACCATAAAGTGACACCCAGGTGAAAGCTAGGGCAACCTCCGCAGAGAGAATGCCAACGGGACGAACGGGAGGGGGTCTCCATATTGAGACAACACAAACATTTGGAACACGAATTTGAAAAACACACTTTGCAGGGTTCTCTCACGAACCTGCCACAAGGGGTAGAACAAAATGCCCCCACCAAAGGCGCAACCTTGCTACATCATGCTACATCTACATCTCTTTGAACCCGAGTTTGAAGAAGCAAACTATAGCTCCCCACAAAACTCCTGGAACTGAACCCCCGGACCTCACGGCCGGCTCGCCAAGACTCCCCTCGCGCCCTCGCGCCCTCGCGCCCACCTCCCTTACGCCGAGGTGCGTGGCATCCGCCGCCGCGTGGAGCTGCGAGGTGAAGGTCGTCAGCCCGGGGTTGGCGCACCGGGCCTGCCATGGGCATGGCAGGCGAGGGGCGAACTGGGTCCATCAATTTTCCGCCGGCTCCGCCGTCAATTTCCAGGGGAAACGGACATTTCTTGGTTTTTTCCCTGGCTGCATTGCAGGTTAGGGAACCCCAAACCCCAGTCGGGCTGTGGAAACCATGTTAGAATAGGGCGTCTGGAAAATCGAAACCCATCCCCTGTTGGTTTCGTTTTGGGTCAATTAAATGGGGTGCATAGCTCCAAAGAGTGTGTGTGTGTACCCCAGACTCTGAGAAAGAATTGATGTCACTAATTGTAGCCACGTGTGATCGCCGCTTTGGTGCATAGCTCCAAATCACACATGGCTCCTACATCAGCTTCATGTGCCTGTGCGTCAAAATCAACCACGTTTGATGCGGTTGCATCCTATGAATATGTCAAAATCAGCTGCATTGGACATGTTGTTCCTGCGTGGGTCAAGACCAGGAGCGGTTTCAACAAAGATGTCAATGTTAGCAGCTCCTCCATTGCGTTGAGTCGGAATTCCTTGTGGGCTTTGTTTGGTTACCTCGTGCAGGCTTTTATGTATCGACTAGCACAAGGAAGGGGAGGCCCCCTTCCAACTCACACTCTGGCTGTTAGGTAGTGCACAGAGGTAAGATTGCGTCACTTTTCTCCCATCTTAGGGGCAGTCCTTGGTTCCGATACCTGTTGCTGCGCGAGGCAACATGCTACCGACAGATAGAAGTCAAGGCAAGATCATGGATTTGCTGGTCCCTCGCCCAAGGCGTGGGCTCAAGTCATATCCCCCTCTGCCCATCGTTGAAGTTCACAAGGATGCATGAAATCAAACCCAGCACGAAACACCGGAAAGAAGCCCGCCCAAAGGATTAAGTACAAAGGTCTCTGAAGTGGTCTAGCGCGTGCTGCGACTCTTCCCTCGTCCACCCGTACACCCTTTGCCGCTCCCAGCCACCAAACCCGAACAACCCTAGGCATCTTTTCGGAAACATAATTGGCCCTGTTACGTGATTGGACCCAAAAATCCCAAACCAGTGGAATCCAAGACCAGTTGAATTGATCAATCCTCAAGCAAAGCGACCAAAAAAAACCACCTATGGCTCCTCCACGTCAGTCCGGCGTCGCCTGGAATCTCCGGCCGGGTCGGCGGGTGCAGTTGGCGCTCCACTTGGCCAGGAGCTCAGCGGTTGGCCAGGCAGTGGACAGCAGCCACAGACTCCCGCGGCTGCTGGGCACTCCGAAGATCTCCTTGGAACGTGCTTTCGGCTTTGTCTTGAAACGGAGGGCGCGTATCACTCAGTTCGGCTTTAGAGTTCAGTGGAAATCAATGAGCCATCAAGGGGGGGTCCTTTTTTAAAGGGAACTTCCATGTAAAAAGGGCACCACTGAAGATCCGGGCAGGGTGAAACGAAACGACAGGCTTTGAGGCCAAGAAGAATGAGGCGCAAGGTGGGAACACAGGGAGGAGAATATTTGGATGCCACACTTCTTCTTGTCGAACAAAATCCTCAGGTGTCCGAAGGCTGGAGGGCTTCGCGGCTTGAGGCTTGCAAAGGCGTGAGACACAGAAAGTCATGCCCATGCTGCGTACAATTCCAAAATCTGGAGAAGGTACATTCCTGCATCACGCCCGCGACGGATTTCTACAATTGCCGAAGGAACAAAATAGCGGCCCAGTAGACTTTCGCGGTTCATTCATTAGCTCATGCTGCCCAAGGCCTGAGTGGGTCTCCAAATAAGCAAAACATGGTAAATGCTGCCACATGCCCAGCAGGGTTGGGCAAGTTTTGGAAATCAGGTCGCTATCTTTGGGAAACTAAATGGTACCGGGATTTTACCCACCCGCATGTCCGAGTGGCTTCCACCCCTGCACACTCGCTCGCTCACGCGCGGCACGTCAGAGCTGCATGCACGCTAGCACATGATAAGCACACCCGCTCACGCGCACCACGTCAGAGCTGAACGCACGCTGGCACATGACAAGCACGCCCTGTCACGTGCGTCACGTCACACCCGCTCAAGCGCGTCACGTCAGAGCTGCACACACACACGCTGCACGTCAGAGCTGCCCGCATGCTGGCATATGATAAGCACACCCTGCCACGCACATCACGTCAGAAGTGCACGCTTGTTGACGCGTGATAAGCACACCCGCTCACGCGCACGACGTCAGAGCTGGCGCATGACAAGCACACCCGCTCACGCGCATCACGCACGCTGGCATATGATAAGCACGCCTGCTCACGCGCATGACGTCAGAGCTGCGCGCACGCTGGCACATGATAAGCACACCCGCTACGTGCCATGTGTGCTGACTTGGTCCAAAACTGCACCTGTCGGCCTGAGACTCAGCTAGCCGTTGCCGGGATGTCCCAAAACCCCACACTTGTGAAACTGCCTGAGAATAGACGCACGAGCTCCGAGGACATGCGCAAAAAACGCGCGGGGTAACTGCACTCGGCGCGAACCAAAAGGATATTGTTTCAACAAAAGTGGGTTGATGGCTGAACCGTGATGCCCAGCCCAAGCCCCCTTGCCAAGCTGCTTGTGTGCTTGGAAGCAGGGCCTCGCTCATCAACCGCTGGAAATCCGTGGTGCCCCCGTGGCAATCCGAGCTGCAAATCAAGCCAATGACCTGGGGCAAACAAGTCAAATTGACAGGGCCATAGTAGCAATAATAAAACAAGTAGCAGTGATAGTGGTAGTAATTAGTGGTGGTGTTCGCAGCATGATTTCGAACAATAAGGAGAAGCATCAGTAATAATCCCCCTTGTCTCCCCACTCACACGTTTTTTTTCATCTGAGGCTCCCCTCCCACCCCATCGGGATGCAATCGCCTGGGCGGTGAGCGCGCCCAGTGGACATTCGTCGCTGGCAAGCGCGAGGCCCAAGTTTCCGGACCAGCGCGGTGCAGAACTCGCCTGCGCAAGGCACATCTTGGATTGCGCAGTACCCAGTGACCCTAGAAAAAGAAAGCCCTTCTTGGGGTTAGTGGGGAACCTACAAAGCTAAAAGGGACACAGATGAGGCTTGGTTGAGCTCGAACTTGGATGGGCTTCGGATGGGGTTGGTAGGGTATGTAGGGTTTTGTGAAGCTTCGTTTGTTCGGGTCTGCTTGGATGGGTTAAGTTGGAGTAGGACACTTTCCTCTGCGCTGGGACCCACACATAATATGCGATGGAGAAAACTTCTTCCGACGATCATGGTCATGGCTCCTTGACCAAGGATTCTTGCAATGGGGCGCATCCCAAAGGGCCAAAGGGTTTTTTTCTGACCCGAACCAAATACTAGTTACCTGCTACAAGTGTTGTTTGATGTTGCTTGGCAATTCCACCACACGTTTCTGTGCCGACAAAAAAGGTGACGCCGGAGCAACCCTTCGAGCATCCTGCAGGGCGCTGAAGTACCGAATACCGGTCACACAGTCTGTGGCTATTGAAAGCCTCCAGGGCAAATCAAGCATGCCAATCCTCAACAGCTACTTGCGCTTGCTCTTCCAACGCTACCAAAGGCTCAAATCAAAAAAAACATCGTAGCACTCTTTAGCTGTCATGCTTGATGCGGCAGGATGCCCCCAAATTGGGATACATCTGCGTTTTGATCACCACTCCCAAAGGCACCAGCCAAAGGGCGCGCCTTGCGCCGCGGGCAGAGCTTCAGCGGGGGAGGGCTCCTCGCACGGAAGGACCCAAAAGGCACCCTGAAGTCCACGCTCCTTTCAAACATGGTTGTAGGATTTAGACCGAGGCTTGGTTTATTCAACCAACTCAAATACATTCTATTCAAAACCATTTGTCTGGTGAGATTGTTGTTGAAAGCGGCACGTGAAACATCACCAGATACAGACCTGCCATTAAATATAGGAATGCGTCACATCTCAGGCGGAGGTCCCCTTTAACCCAGAGGAAATCAACATGAACGAGGTGGGAGGTGTCCAAGTGGCGAGTCAGTCGCCCCTATTCGTAACAACGAGCTCTTCAACCCCCCCCTCCCGAAAGAGGTACGAGTACCAGGCCCTTTTGTCGGCTACAGGACCAAGTTTAGGAGACACCTATAAACTGCCCTCCAGTGTTTGAAGTCCGCGTTGACGTGTGTTTGAGGTTGCCCCTGCAACAAATAAAACGCAAACAAAAGGCATGTTTAAGCGCAAACAAACACAAACAATGGCAACCAACACCTCCCGAATCGATTCACGCAAGTTTTGAAAGTGGGACTCTGGCCGTGTAGCCACGGGATAGGGCCTAGGGTTGCATTGTGCTCACTGACAAAAGAAAGCACCTCGTTTTTACTTCTCCAATTCGGTGCAAGCACCACAGCATGTTCGAAATCAGCCAGCCAGCAAAAAAGTTTGCTCCCTCCAAATGCGATCAACATAGTAACCGGTTCTTTTTTCTTCCCAAGTTTGTCCAGCACACAAGAAGGTCAAGTCACTACATTGGTGCATGTCAAAACTAGGATCCCCCGGTGTTGAACTCTCGGAGACTCTCCTGAGGCTCCACGCAGCATTGAACTCTGCAGCGCTTTGCCTTCCGAACGGCGGAGCGCCCTGCATAGGCCAACCCAAACAAAACGAAACAAATTGAGTCAGAATGACCTGTTCAATCGATCGGATGGCCCTGCACTGTTCCAAAGAACCCTCCAGTGGAGAAAGTGCACAACATAATGTGACAACATATGCTCCACATTTCGCAGATCTGGTTGCCTTTGGCGAGGCAGATAGGCTTGCCCAGCTCAGGTCGAACATGTATTTATGTTCCGCCGCACGCTGACTTGCCCGCCGGGGATGCCAGGACACGCTTGGTGGCTTTGAGCATAGACCCTGAAGTGGCGAGTGTGGCACGATAAAATTGAACTGTCAGTCTTTCTTGACACTTGGGCCTTGACATGTGCCAGGGACCGCGCGATGCTGGAATCAGAGCACTGAACAGGTTTACGTCAGCAACAAATTGGTCAGCCCATGTTGTGCATGAACGGGTTGTACCTCATTTGGAGGGGTCCACCAGTACACCATCTTCTGACACATAACCAAGGAGTATTCAGTACTCTTAAAACTCCGCAAGGGATGAACCCGAGCACTACACTGCCAGGGAAAGGCCAGGGGTCATTATTTCAGGATCTATGCAAGCCAAAAGGTGCGCTCCTGCGTGCCTTTGACATGGTTCCGTCGCACCACGACAAAACGTACACGAGGCTGGTATGAGAAAACATGTTGACTTTGCCTTTTGGTTCTTTGATCACTCTGAGAACCAGGTACCAGTCAACGTGTTTAAGGAAAGCCTACCTCCTGTATATGACACTTGTTGAGGCCTCATGACCCTCTTACCAGTTTGCAATAAAACAGAGGAAGCTGAAGCTTACAATGACTCCTGCACCCAAGAGGCGATCCACTTCTGACATCATACCATGGCTTGTAGGAAAGTGGGTCGCTACTTTCCGGTCTCTGGAGTCCCCGACTCCGAGGTTAGTTTCTGGCCCACCCGCAGCCCTACTGTTGCCAAGCTGCTGCAGGGCTCGCCAATCAGCAACGCCGCCCCGACTCTGACTGCAATCCTAGGGCTGAGGGGTGGAATATAATAGACAGGTATTGACACAATTGTGAAAGCTGAGTGTAAGACTGGGCTCGGTATGATCCCGTGCTTCGTGGGCCGTTGGTCAAATTTGGGGTCCTTTCCCCAATGAAAGGTGACCTAGGACCGACTTGATTGTGGTAAAATCATGGCACCTGGCAAAAGATTTGGCCTTATTCAAAGGGCGTCTCTGGTGTCAAAACGCAGTGCCCCCCGCAGTGGCTGGTTCCTTGTGTCCTTCAAACAGCATGTTGTGGTTTACACACTCGGGTCAATGTTCCCTGTTCAAAATATTCAAATATGTTCTACCGTCATTTTAGAAGGCGAAGATGCACCATGACACTAACCATTGATGGTAAACGACACCCGGGGCACCCACACCAACTCCAAAGGTTCGGGATGGAGACCATGCGGTCGCTGTCCCGCAGGAATCCCTATCTTGGCTAAAGGCCCCAAATGTTCCACCATCCCAAGTAACAGCAAGCAGCAGTGTGCACATAGGTCAACCAATTTCCGCGGCGCCCGTGCGAGAGGTGAATTCGGGCTCAGTGTAAAACAGGGCAGACGACGGGTTGACAGCCATAAAGCCATGATTGACTCGGCTTGGATCGCAGTGAAGAGACACAAATGCCTGCTCACACAGATACAAGCACGCAAACACGTCACAGAAGCAGAGAGATACTCAAACAACCAGCCACCGACCAAACCAAGCAACTAAGAAACCAAGAAACCACGGAAGAAGCAACCAGGAAGCCAAGAAACAATGGAAGAAACAACGGAATAAGCAACGGAAGAAAGAAAGAAACCAAGAAAGACATAAAGACAAAACAGAAATAAACAAGAAAGAAAGAAAGAAAGAAAGAAAGAAGGAAACAAATAAGGAAGGAAAGAAGGAAGGAAAGAAAGAAGGAAAGAAAGACAAATAAAGAAAGCAAGCATAATGAAGAAAACAAAATAACAAAAGACAGGACTATTGAAAATTGAAATACAGAAAGACAGAAAGGAAGCAATCAATCAAGAATGAAAGAAAGCAAGAATACCAGTAAACAAATAAAGAAATACATTAAGAAAGGAACAACACAATGAAAGAGACATTCAAAACGAAAGAACACAAGAAAGTAACAAAGAACAAGCGAAAGAACGAACGAACACAATAACCAACAAAAACTATGAAAGACAGAAAGAAACAACAGTAGGAAGACAAAAGGAAAAAGCGAAAGAACAAAAGAAAGAAATAAAGAACAAACAAATGAATACAGAAAGAAAAGGAAATAAAAGTAAACAACAACAAAGAAACAAATAAACAAATAAATAAAGAAATAAACAACACAGGAACAACATAACTAAGGGAATAAACCAAATATGACATAACGGGAAAATAAAGGAATCAAGAATCAAAGAAGTGAACAACACAAACCCAAAAAGACAGAAAGCTATACATTAAGAACTGAAGAAAGAAAGAAATAAAGCAACTAAGAAAGGAAGGAATAAAGTAAAAAGAGTAAGAAAGGAAGAAGGAAAAATAACAAACACATAAATACCCACATACAAACATAAAGACGGAACAATGGGACAAATGAAGAAATGACGCAATAAATAAACAATCGAATAAATAAATGAAATAATTAAAAAACAAATGAACAAATCAATCAGCAAATACATACAGCACCAAATAAAGAAAAGACATATCCAATAAAGATAACACCTATATGCACACAAAACAACACAAGACAACAACCAACTAAATGAAGAAACTCGCAAAGGAACAACCAAACAAAACAAATATCAATGAACACGCACACACACACACAAACAATGAACGAGCAAGCAAGCAAGCGCAAGCAAGCAAGCAAACAAGAAAAACAAACAACGCGCGCGGGCACTAGCACACAACCACACAGAAAACACACGCACACACACACACACACACCATCACATCCGATGAATTGTTTGGCCTTCATGGAGCGTGCGATGTTTCATTCAGCACCGTTCCAGTCTTGACGCAGCGTTTCCGCGTTTGCGCCAGTTCGAAGCGGGTCTTGCTCGCTGAGCAGACGTGGTCTTCGGGAACTGGACGCTCTTCAATTTCAAGGGGACAATCAATATCAACAAGACATACGTGACAAACCAACCACAGTGCCTGGATTCTGTGAACTGAGGTGTTCCACTTCAAAGTAGATTCATTGGCTGAAAGCTGGCAGCCATGAGTGACAATTGACATGGCCCCGGCAGCTTTTGGAATAACCAATGGTCTTCCTTTGGTGTCCATTTACAAACTCAACCCACTCGCCCCAATATTTCGCCATCACTTTTGACTTTGACCCCTCGAACTGTCAAAAAAAACAGAAGAAACCAAGTAGCTCTACTGGGCGCACAAGCAAAATACCCGTCAAAGCCCAGGTTTTGGGCTAACCTGCGGTTGCCATCTCATGCTTGCCGAAGCTCGAAATCCTCGAGTTGCCATCCGCGCAGCTGCTGGAGGATCCAGGGCTCCGCAAGCGAAGGCTGAAGCAGCAGCCAGGCCAGGCGCATGAGTCACCAAGACAAGTGGTTCCAAAAAACACGTCGGCAACCAACACGTTGACCAGGTGACCAAGCTAGGGTTCGAAAAATTCAGAAACTCCGTCTCTGCACCAGTGAATGAATCCTTTCTGAAACAACAAGTTAGTGAAGGGCGCAAATAGCGGGCCCAAAGAGGTTGAACTCCTTTCCATGCTTTACACCCA
>CAUJNA010003318.1:487500-537500 GCA_963377175.1 Effrenium voratum
TTCACCAGGCTTTGTCACAAAGTGAGGATTTGGACCCCTGCAACATGGATGGGATTCGATGGTTTTCACGTGGCTTCCCTTTTGAATCAAAACAAAAGCATTCCTCGAAAACGAGCCAGCAACTCTCCACGTCCTCACCTACTGCTAGCTCAAAATCAGGCGCACCACAGACAATATTATGTATTCCCCAAACATTTTTGATAAAAGCGACAGCTCACACGTGTGATTGGCTGGACCAGTGTCCACTACGGAAGGGTCCCGAAAAAGCTTCCAGTTTCCTGGACTTTTGCCTAGGTTCCGTGTGGCCTTACGCCCCTCTCACGGGTCGCAAAATATCCAAGGCCAGGCAGGCAAACCTCAGAGTGCAAGGAACACCGGTCTGTTGACCTTGGATTACTGGGGATGGCGCTGACCAAAAGAACCTATCCCCATGCTGATCAATGAGGATTGGCCATGGGTTTTTTGAAACATCGTCAATGGTCCGGGGTTCAAGACCTTCGTCTTCAGGAACTGCCCTGAACCATGGAACTTCAATAGGAATGGCTGAATACACCCCCAAAACGGGTGGAGCGGAAAACAATCGACGTGGTGTGTCTCTTTTGCGTGCGTGTGACTGTAAAGTAATAGTGAGCAACATGAGATCAAGCTGAAACGTGAACCAAGAACTGAAGCATGTTGAATGGAAAATGAGAGTGGTTGTTGCGCATGGTTCCTGCAGCTGCTCCTTATCACTTGTGCATGCGGCGTTCCCCATTATTTCTTCTGTGTCTGTCTGAAAAGACCTTAGCCATCCTCTTTCAAGATCAGCAGCACAACCTCGTTGCGCATCCTTCCCCAGCCTTTCGAGGCCTGGTGGAAACCCAACACTCGCGAAACCAAACACGTCACAAAGTTTGTCGGCACGCGATGTGCTATTTACCGTCGTCCTGAAGCCGCTGACAAGCGCAGCAGGTGCATTTATATTGTGCAGAAAGGGCAACCACGTTCTACAACCCCCCATGCATCTTGCAAGCGGAATGCATGATTCGACCGCTAAGGACAAATTGCTGACAGCGCAATGATTGGAAGCCTCCTTTGGGGCCAACAGCAATAGAACCATTTCTGGGTTCATTGCCAGCACATCAGCAACGGATCTGTGCAGCTGATCTTGATGCAGGGGATTTCCTGCTTGGGGATTCAGGCAGGGTTTATCTTCCGACACAGACTCCCTTAAAGAAGGATTTCAAAACGTGAGCCTCAGGTTCACGTTGTCGTTTGTTCCGGTGACGTCAGGCAGGTACCGAACCAACTCGAGGAAGAAGCAAAGCCCTTTTCAACACCATCGGATTCTTCATGTGTTGGGAAATAGCCCCGGAATGATCTGCCAGATTGATTCATCCAGGGCCAACACTTCCGGGCAAGGTGTCACGTGTGCATGCTTGGTTCTTGCCCTGCGGGGCATTCCAATGCACCGAAAATGTACGGGGGTTAAACCATCCCAAGTAAACCTGTACTAGGGTGGTCCTAACAAACCTCATACGGGTGGGAACATTTTTTTGTTTTGTTTTTTTCTACGAGACTGGACAACCAAGGGACACCATCCCATCTGTTTAGGGATCCATCACCGTCTCTACCAAGCAGTATAAATGTGTAGGCTCAAGTATCCACATCAAAAAGCAATTGCACATCAAAATCGCCTGCCAGCATTGTATTGTTCGACTGCCCAGTTCTGAATGTTCATTGCCTGCTCTGCCCTCCAAAAGTCTCACTCTATCACAAAGCTCATCAAGACTCATCTTCAACATATCGAACTCCCCCCAGCCCCCAGCAGCTTCAAGCTAGGCAGCTCCTCACTGGGCCGCTGGAACCTAGGCGCGAGCTTCCACCAAGCAGCGTGTGCTATTGCCAGCTCATGCCACGAGTTGGTCCTTTGGCATACCTAGTGCTTCCAGTAACCCCTGAAATACATAGAGTATACAATATGTATACATGTGAGGTATTGGCAATTTAGAAGATAAACTCTTTACATGTCTGCAACCGAAAGTACTGGATTGTTTGTCCAAGCTGAAGTTTTCAAATGTCTGAAAATGTCCTGGCTTCAGTCCAAAGCAGCTCCCCTACCCCCGCGGTGCCCGGATGACAAGAGCCGGGCTTACATCAACACTGGACACAATCACGACAAATACACACAAACTCACAGAGACACGAAAGCTTGCAAGCTGGACTCGGCAAACTATGCCGTCCTAGCCCACATCCGCCGGAAAAGTGGTGCCATCCATTTTCTCGACAAAGGAAAATCACATGGGCACACTGGGTTCGGTTGAATCACTCCCTCGTCTGGAGTCTGGAAGTGGGTGAATTGGGCAGCCTGTGGCGACCTGCCGAGGTTGTGGTCCGTATCACCAATTGGATAGACATGTTGCAGACACTTCTCAATGAAACGTCCGGAGCCTAGATGCAGGCAGCCAAATCCACCGAGTTCGCAATACAAGCTTTATGTATACAGCGTCCTGTGAACCTGGAAGCTCACGCAGGCCGTACGGCAACCTTCCTTCCGTTCAACATGATCCCCTGCCTAGAGAGCGGCATTGTCTCATGCGAGCGAGTAGCAGTCGGCCGAACATTTGAGTCCGTTTGCGGAGCAAGCTTGGGTTACCTCCAAGAATCTTAGCGCGGTACCGAGCGTTTTGTCCAGTAAGGCAGTTCGAAAAGGAGTACTCAGGTGTCGTTTAGGCGAACAAATGCCAAGGAAGATAAGTTAAGCTGCTCACAGGCAGACCACACCATACCTTGACCAAAAGATGTGGAAACCACAGAGTCACCTTTTTGGCCCAAAGTAGTGATATATATATATATACACATATTATATATATATATACATAGGATTCAGTTGGGGGCAGTCAACATGTGTTCCACAAAGGGCTGCCAAATGCCGACCGTTGAGAAGCGCGCCTAACAACTCATAGAAACAAGCCGCTGACAAACGCGGGCTTGTCTTTAAATGGAGCCACCATACCCAAAAAGAAAACCAGCATAGAGCCCAAATAGCATAACGACTTGACTGGAATGGCGCAATCCTTCTGCAGCGACCAGCACCCGCAGCACCCTGATCCTGGCTGCACCACCGAACAAGCACCGCCAGAAAGTGCCACTGCACGGGGGGCACACCAAAACAGCACCTTGAAACAGCACCCAGCGCAACTCCAAGAGCAAATAGCAGCAACAGCAGCCTGGCCCGGGCCCGAGGTGCCATTGTTTGCAAGTGCTCAAGCAAGCGTTGCCTGAACGTCTTGCTCTAAACTTGCGAGGCCTCGCTTCCCTGGCAACTGATTGAATCACAGCCAAAGCTGGGAGGAACTAAGCCAAAAGTTGGCTTGGGTGAAAGAGACTCGCTTCCTCCCACTGGTGCCCCGCTGTTTCTTGTCTGGGGTTTTCTCAAAATTAGGGCTCCCCCCCATTCAGGTGGCTTTTTCGTTTGCTGTCGATTCCCCATTTCGAGACGGACGCAATTCCTCGGTTCGAAATCCAGGCAGCCATGGTAGAGGGGCAATGGTACCTCAGTGCGGCGTCGTTGCGGCGGAACGACGTAAAATAGCTGGAATATCTTCGGGGTTCCTTTCGTGTATTGGTCGCACTGTCGGTCATTTGGTTTAACTATGTGCCCCGGAGCTGTTGAGAAAACCCTTTTGTCATTATTTTCCGTCAACTGCTCTATGGCCCAAAAGGGGATGGGCGATGCCACGTCAGCTTTTCAACTGTCCGCCGACCGGGGATTACATCTGAATTCACATGAGATTCCGGGCTCAACGGGGTCAAGTTCCGGAGGCTTTAATGACAAGCCCACACTCCCAAGCTGCGCCGGACTCACACAAAAGACTTTGCGTAAAGGCCGCCCAAGGTTGGGGTTGGGACCATGCCGGTAATGCTGATGGTTTCTATCAGACCTCATTGACCAGGTGCTTGGCTCGACGGCTCCATCAAAGATTGGTTCCCCATGTTGAGATATGAATCTGCTTGACTGCACACAAACCCAGTGGCCAGGAGAAGTCTTTCGGCTCGAAAATCTGGGCCAAGGGTTGAATCCTAAGAGTCGTTTTGCTGCAAACTTTCTGAGTTGTGTCCCGCTCAAGAGGCGTATGAAACGAGATATGGCGTTGTTATCCAAACTTCAGAGTCTTACCCCGTCACTGGCGTTGCTACATCACCGTCATGTGAAACACTCAGCGGAAACTCCACTGGCCAGCTCTCTTCCCGGAACACGGCACAAAACGGGTTCCTTCCTTCGGCCGCCGCGGCGCACGGTGTTTGGCGGGTACGCCATGTACTGCGAAAAGGGCTGGTAGGGCTGTGCCATGCCGCCAGCCACCGGCTCGGCAAGGGTCCTGCGGGCAAAAAGGGCCTTAGGCCTTAGCTGAACCGAGGTTTGACTCGTGAACCCTGGAAGTGTCCTGCTTGCGCCGATGTCTATGATCTTTTGCGCATTCTGGCTCTGGCTTCTTATTCTTTCACCAAGACGACAAAACGGGGGCGGGGGGAGAGTGGAATTCAAAAGAACAGGGAGCAAGTCAAATGATTGGGACATTCACCTACCTGACACTAAGTTTTGATTGTGGCGATGACAAACGATATGCATGGATTCTTAGCGTCCCTTCAGCTGGTGGGGGGTGCCATCTCCGGCTACTGGCTGAGCTTGAAGCATGCTTACTATACAGCAGGGCCCCGGAAAGGGACACTCGGAACCCCCTCAAATTGACTAATCATGGGGTTTGTTGCCCATATGTGCTTGGCAGAAATTGGCTGTGAGTCGTGGGCAAGCGATCATCCATTCCCTATGTGCAGGACGCACACGGGCGACCCTACGCATCGTTCACATCCAAAGAGTGATCCTTCACTTGGCCAACTCACCCGGAAGCTATGACTTGAAATAGACCAGTGCTGGAAGACATCGGAATCGAATCGAGGTGTGATTCCATTCCATCAATTTTGTGACCTTGTCCAAATCACATCATTGAATTTGGAAATGAGAAGCATGTTTTGTCTGAATCCTTAGAAACCCTGAGGCCCCAATCCCCGCCAAAAGTCATCAACCTGTTTCAGCGAGGCGTTGTAGTTTGTGAAGCACTCGCTCGCCAGCAAATACTATAGCACACGGGCCGTTTTGGGACAACTGTTGCCTTATTGGAAACGGAGCCTGTGGAAGTCAATGCTTGTTGGGAGGGTACGTGTTTCCCGAAGCCTCGCTGTGCCCCCAATCATCAGTATATGATTCACCACCCCCGAAATGTTCGCACGATTCTCAATCCTCACTCGTCCAAAAAACCTGGAAAAGAAAGGCCGATCATTGGGACTAGACTGGAGACACCAAAAGCCACTGCTGGCCAGGGCAGTCTTCTGGGTGCTCTATAATATTTCACCAGCCTGAAATAAGGTGGTTGGGGGGCGATTCCCCACATAAACCACCATTTGGGGTGAGGTCGTGTGAGGTCGTTATAATTCACCCAGTCTCTTTTGTTGAATGTTGGCTTTGCTTCGGGTGACCCCGTCCGAGAAACTGGGAGTCCTCCAGGAGGCGGTATTCACTCCCGGCCAGCCCTGAAACGGCGATCCCATCTCGGTCCGCGAAAATCAACGGCTGACACTTGGGACATTCCACTCAACCCGAGAAAGCTAGTTTTTCACGCGTGCGGTGGATGGACGAAATCCACCACCGTTCGGAAACCCTGGAATGATTCCCCCGCAAATACCAAGACACAACGGTTTCCCGATGCTTTCGAAGTGGTGCGAACGGATTTCGTCCATCCACAGTAGGGGGTACTCTTTGGAGAAGGTCTCTGGTTTGCAGGCATCTACACACAAATGAAGGCAACAAAAGCACGGCCGTGAAAGCTTCTCATCACCACGTGGGGGTTACTTGTTTGTTGAGCTTCTTGGAGCAATGCCTCTGAAGATCTGAACTGAGAAATCGTCTGCTTTGGCAAGTGCTATCAAGACACAGAGCTGGGTGCTGGACAAGGCAGAGGGTCAAAAATAGGTGCCCAACATAGAACCCTGGTAAATAGAACCATGGACTAAAACCTGCGGTCCCCTAGTGGTTTAATTTTGACCCACACCCAACAAGGGGTCTGCAACAACGTATCCAGAGCCGTTTCCTTTCGGAGAAATTGAACAAATATTGGCTAACTGTACTCAGCAATCCGGAAAGCAACAGTGACACTCCGATTCAAGGCAACGCCACAACGAGCCACGACGCGCCAACTCAAGGCAACAAGGGTGACTCGCGCAAGATCACGATCACGTGCATTGAGTGCACATGGGCGAACTGTGCCAAGCTGGGTTGCAAAACAATGTCCAGGGCTCAGGATCCTGCCACATGGTCGGTTTTGTGCTGGTTTCCTTTTGAAGGCCTTCCAAGCAGGTTCCCTGTTGATGCATCTCAAATAACTGATTCCCAGAAAAGGAAAAAAACTTTACAAATATGGTCCACTCCCGGGATGTCGCACACATTGCCCGGAACAGTTCACCAATTCTCAGCCATCTTCCAGAACTGCCCAGCATCTGCTACAACCGGATCACGCGTCTCCTTCACAGAAGATCCTCACCGTCAAGAAAACACCACATCCAAGATCAAGTTTCCATCTCGGCGTACAATGAACAAAACTCCTTTTGAAGGTCACTTGTCATGGTAGCCTTGCTAGGAACCCTTATAATCGTTGTGTTTGTTTACTCTCAATTCAGGGGTCGAGAACCATCCTCAGTACAGGCTTGATAGACTGATCATTGCAAACTCAACCGCCATGCCTGGCAGACGGGATGTGTACGGAGGAATGCTCGGGCCAAGTGACTGTTGCACGCTGTGTGCTGAACACAAATGTACTTGCGTGTTTACCCCTTTCAAGGGGTTGATGGAGACTCCTCCTGGGACCCCGGAGAATGGTTGGTTCCTGGTAATGTCCGCCCAAAGTCAACAGCGCACAATCCAGGATGCCTGGCAGGAAACATGAACATACCGCCTGCTGAAGAAGAGAATTCTACATTGCTGGCAATCGTGAATTTCACACTGGCCACTTGCTTCTTTGCAAACACTCTCACATTGGGGTTTCCTACGATATTGCTTGCCTTCTCCCTTCAAACCTCCAACACATGGAGTTTCTCCTTTGGAAGTCCTACACGTCCCGCGGGTTCCGCCCGCCTGGTTGGTCTCAAAGCGAGTGACTGTGGGTGGTGGCGCCGTCATTGTGCCCACGGGCGGTGGCTCGATGACCCGCATCTGCGGCGGGGGAGATGTCACCACCATGGGCCTAAGGACGGCGCTGGAAAGTTGAGCTCGACATTTCGCGGCGCCCAAAACCCATCAAGGCTTGGCTCGATCAAGCAGACCAAGGTTAATAGGTTTTCGTAGCCCTGCGACAAGAATTCCCGTCAAAGGAGTAGAAGCCATGCGTACCAGAACCGTCAAAATTGGGCTAAGGATGCTGCTAGGTGCTATGCATGGTCGCAAGGGGGCGACATTTAAGTGTGATGAACCTCCAAGCAAGTATGCAACAACGCATGCCCAAAATCCAGGCGTAGGAGGCCATTTTAGCTCAGCGAAAAGCATTTATGGTTTGGAGTGACCCCCTTTACTAGCTTTCGCTTGCCCAAGTTCTGATTGGCTCAGGTCGTGCCGGCTGAAGCGAAGCCGGCACTGAGGTGAGATGCCGGACTCCAGAACGAAGGATGAAGGTGCTGAGTCACAATCAGAGGGAAGGCCGGACCTATCTGTTGGCACTGTCCTCAATAAGCTTCACCTATCCAGGTGTTGATTGCTTCATCTGCGCCCTTGACAGCTCGATCTCCCGCCCCAAGGCTCCCCTTTTCGACACAGGGCTATCTAGCCAACTCACAGAAACTGGAAATACAAAAGAAAGAAGTGAGGGAGAAGCTATATGGTGTGGACTGTTTTCAGCCGAAACGGGTGAATCTGCAACTCACCCTGAAGCATCTCAATAGACTGAACTGATCTATTCGAGAGCGCAGCCGGTCTTCGGAAAATCTGCCTTGCATGTACCAAAGTGAGGGGTCTTTTGTTGGTTCGATTGAAAAAGGCACCAAGTAGAACTTGAACCATGATGCGCAAATGTGCAAGGCTCTAAGTAAACTCTAGGGACCGAGTCTCAAGAGTCAAGCCCGAAGTGCTCGCAAGAGAAGCGTTGCCCGCGAGACACTGACCCCACGTCGAAGCAGGTGCGCACAACCACCCAATGGCCACTTGTTGCTTCAAAGCAAAACAAATACGCAACAAACGAGACACCCAACTCAACGAGCCGTGAAATCAAACAAAACACAACCAGCGGCTTCATTTCGAGACCTCCGGTTCGCTCTTCCCCACTTGCGTCTGCGTGGCTGGTATCTCCCCGGGGTGGAGGAGAAACTACCCGGCATGGACCTGACAAAAGATCTTTGGGAAGGGCAAAAGCAATGGGCGGATTCGAATCCCCGCCTCGGCAAAACCTTCTCCAATCCCCGAAACTCTGCTCTCTGAAGATTGTCTGACCGATCCACGTGACATGGCAAGGGACGCTCGATACAAGAATGAGCATCCGTTTGGGTGTGGCGCAATAATAGGGATCTCGTAAAAAACCTGAGCAAGCAGCATGCTTGTTGGATCAGTTTGACCTCAACAGAAATGAGCTGCATCTGCCCAGCTGGGACACTGATTGACGCCACATCACCCGAACTCAAACGGATTCATCCACGAAACAGCGGTCGGGTAGTAGCGAGTGTTCACAATGGCCAAAATGTGACATGTCTCTAGAAATCAGGCGACCTCCTCTTGTTTGTTCCCTGGAATGGGTAAGCCATCCTACATCTTCCTTCGCGCAGGTGCTGCGAGCCGAAACCCCAACCTTTTCACTCACCGACTGGCCTGGCGTAGGGCGCCGGCACGTTGGACGGCGCCAGGCTGTTTGTGCCACTGCCCGGCAGGGTCCGCACGGAGCTCGCTGCTGGGACCGAGGTGCGGAGGCTCCTGAGGCTCTGCAACTTGAGCCACTTCTGTTTTCCCCAAACAATGTCGCAGGGATTCTTACGGTGGATGAAAGGCAGGTTTCGTTTGGAGGTTCGCGCTGTGGCCGGGGCTGTGTTTCATGAGCCGGCTCGCACGAAAGGCGAGTCGCGCGGATGTGTTTCAAAGGTGCGCTCTTGCTGTGGCGCCGTGTGAATTCCGCAAAGAACGCATTGGTGCACCACTGGCAGGGCTAGGTCTCGCGGAGTGCCCCCTGTGGCGCAATGCAAGTGTTGAATACAAATGTTAACCCTCTGCGCACTTTGGCTGTTCAAATCGCTCTCGCTGTGGGCGCGGTGCGAATTCTGAACATGGCAGGATAAATTAAGCGTGCTTGTTGTGGGGCAGTGCCAATTTTGGACATCAAAGCCTCTGCAGACTTTGGCTGTCTTCGACCAATGTCGCTGGAACTCGCGCGCCCAAGCCTCTGCACTTTGAGCGTGCCAGGGCCTTTTGTAGCTTTTATAGAGTTCATCCCAGGACACCTGCTTCCACAGATTCTTCTACAACAGTCCTCTCAAAAGTCATCTTGCAAAGGGCCTCCACAGGACGCCTATGGAGCTGCTCTTGTGAAGGGCCAATGCCAAAATGCCACAAAGGGATCTTGTACAGAGTTCCTGCAAAGATCTCTGCAACCTTGCGTTAATAAAGGTCTCAAAAGAAAGCTGCGCAGGAACTTCGAGCAAGTTATATTGCCCAACACCTACCGCGGACCTCGTATAGAGCTCTTGCAAACACATCTTCTGGAGGACCGTCAAAACAGAAACAGGCTCTGAAACGTCTGATGCGCGCCCTGTGTCCTGGCTCTTTTCGCTCTTTTCGGCTCTTCTGCCATGTGCTGACAGCAGTCTGGATTCGTGGTCCGTGTTTCCTCATTCACACTGTTCTGGGTCAATTAGCCAATGGGTTCAAAAATATGAAGCCTTCTACAAAGTTGATCGTTTTGTCCAGGTCTGTTGGTGTTCAACTGTCGGGTGTCCCTTTGGCAAACAGACTGCGGTTGAATGATCAGAAACAGGCTGACACCAGTTCTTACACAAACAGACACCTTCTCAGACGTTCTGACCCACGAATGATACCCTGATTCTTGCCTCCCCCTGCATTGCTGCACAAATATATGGTTCTAACCTACCATTTGGCGTACTTGTTGGTTGGTGAATCTGTTGGTGGTCGGTGTGGTTGGTTGCCTTTTCTCCAACACTGGTACCCTCAGTTGAGAACCTCCGCATGTTGCGGGGTTTCCGTTGCTTTTTCTATTTCCAATCCACCCCAAAACTTTCAGGGGAATGGACTCCACTCTCTGATGTTGACCCCCAACCCACAAGAAACCCGGGCCCAGCATTTCCAGTCGCTGAGCATCAGTCCCACTTTTTGCTTCCGAGAAATGTCCGCCAATGAGTAGTATTGTTTGTCGTTATTTGGCAACAATGTGGCAACCTTCCACCCAAAGTAGGCATCATCTGCCCCAGCGAGGGAGTAAGAAATCTAGACTGCGCCTAACATGTTGGCCTTTAGTTGTCTTTCAAGTTTCAAGCTGGCTCATACCAACCTATGTATTATATATATATATCTACATGCACATTGCTTCCATTTGCTCACCAAGGGAAACCATTGGAATTGTATACGGGCTGTTCTCAAGTTGGGAAACGGTTTAGATAATAGGGGAACAGAAAGCGGAAAACAACCGGAAGAGCCCCCAACTCTGAGACTTCCTCTTACGGTAATTGGATACCCCAAACCCGATGCTTCCTGGCGACCCCAACTCCTGTCGGATTGGGGGCGCATTTTTAGAACTAACACTAAGCCAAATGCCACAACAGTTCGAAATCCATTCGAAGCCAATGCAAACAAAGTGCTCCACTACAAGTAAGTGTGCTGGAAAGTCCCCCAAATATACAAACACGGCAGTATCTATACTTTTTACCTGAAAACTGCATCCTGGAAACCAAGCCTACCACTTCCAACATGTTCCATCTCAAACTCGGAACCGCCACCGCTTTCCTCCAGACTTTGGGGCACTTTTTCGTTGAAGCCAGGGGCTGCTGTAAGGCATGACTCGCTTCTCCAGTTCTCATCCGAGGTGCGGGGGCAAGGGCTGCGGCAGCTGCGGCAGCGGCAGCTGCGGCACGCACGGGGCCATCGAGACCGGGGCCCGCAAACTGTGCCGCGGGCCCGGCACCATGGCCGGCTGGCTGGGAGACCTGTGCCGAGTTACCAGCTATCCCCATCGGCGACGGATGTTGGATGTGCATAGGTATAATGATACCAAAAGGACAAATTTGACTTCTTTCACAAAGCGGTTAAGTTCGATTTATGTTTTAATAAACAAAAAATCCGGGGCACCTCCATGGGGCCGGCGGAACCAAGTTGCGGCAATGGGATGTGCGCCTAAAGACGCTGGACGGCGACAGCTGGGCCATCACAGAGATGCTGTTGCCCGGCGCCACCGGGATGGTGGCGCTGGCGGGTCTGGAGACCACATACCTCATGCAGACCCGTGGGGATAAGGCCTCCAACCCCAGCATCCACCTCTATAGACAACCCGGGACAGTAACTGGATCCTCTGGGCCACACACTCCAGCTTGTCCAAAAACGGGGTAGGAGGGTTGGGGTGAAGGGGGAGAACCGCAAGTTGTGAGATACCACTACCAGGGAAACCACGCCCATCTGGTGTACGGATTGAGAACTGAATTGAAATCACCGCAGCATCAGTATTTCTACCGACTGGAAAATGTGTCGGAAAGGGTTGTTGGGGGTGTAGATACATACCTGCATCGACAAGTGGCGCTCAGTACTCCAAAAACCTACTGGCATAACTATAGTCTGCAGGCAACCTGTTGGGCCAAGAAGCTGTCAAGGGAATCCGCGCACCAATGTAGATTACTCGTTGGTGGGCAACATAACAGTTGCTAAAGAATGACTTCTCCCCTGTTACAGGGGGGGGCGCCCCCGCTAGCTTTGAGGTGGGATGCATCAAATGCAACTCTTCTCAGTTGACATTTCGCCATGATTCATTTTGGGGAAGTCTCCTGATGACGGTCATTCTGACAAATCAGAAGTTGCTCCATAAGGTGGTCGACAACGTCGAGACGCTGTTTTGGACCCCAACATTCCTTAGGCAGTGCCCAATGTCAACCCATTCGACTTCTTCAAATACCCCCCCTTAAATACATGGTTCCCCCTTGAACCAATCAAACAGGGAGATACACAGTATACACCCACAAAAAAAACACATTTCGGGTCGTTAAAATAGGGGCCCACATTTTCCCAAAGGCGCGGAGCTGGACTCAAGCGTCTGATTAAAATGGCTCAGTTCACCCGAAAACCCCAGCGCCCCCTTGTGGGCCATCGACCGAGTCGAAGTCCAAAGCCCGAGCTGCGGCGTGTAGAAGCGCTGCACCTGCGTTGGCACCTGCGAGAATCGCGGCCGACGCCTCTCTTGCCGAAGGGCAAGCTGACTTTTTCCGGTCGTGGAATATCCAGCTGATCAGTACCCCACAAAATGGTTGGGTGTCCTTTTGGCTTGGTGGCAAAGCTAGCGCTTTAAAGTGTCGAAACAAATTGGCAAATGGTGTCAAGGAGCCCTGAGCAATGACCGTCAGTGGTGTGAGTGAAGCGCAGAGGTTCACCTTTGCGGGGATGCCGGTTGCGTTGCTCTGCCACACCCGCAAGCCAACTAGCTGGCCAGCTAAGCAGCGACTAACTAACTAGCGCTACTAGCTGCTGGCTGACTGACTGACCACCTGACTGACTCACTGACTCACTCACTTACTTGGTCGCTGACTTGTTGACTGGCTGACTGTCTGACTGGCCGACTCGCTGACTGGCTGACTCACAGACTGGCTGACTGGCTGACTGACTGACTACCTGACTGACTTATTGACTTACTGACTCACTGACTGACTGCCTGACCGACTCACTGACTGACTTACTGACTGACTCACTGACTGACTCACTGACTGACTCACTGACCAAGGAACAAAATACAACATAAATTTGGGAACAACTGTTCGAACACGTGGCAGCAAACGGAAATCAATTGGACAACAATTGACCGGGATACACGAAATGGTCGGTGCTTCCCTTACTTCCCGAAAGTTGTGAGTAGACAAAACTTGGATCCTATGTCCCTTAGCATCATGTCAAAGAGAAGCTCGCGGGTTTTCATGGGCTGCCCAATTGAGATTCATGGCCAACACCTTGGGTCCCTCCATGTCTCCATGTTTTCCCAACAGCCCAGACTCGCAAGGAAGGAGTGGTTTTCCTAGGGCATCTTCAAAGACACGGCGCTTTAAAACAAACACCGAAGAGGAACGTACCAGTCGAAGCTTTCGCCTGTAGGGAGCTGCCGCACTGCGCGGTGTACTGCCGGAAGGGCGCCGCCTAGCCCGGTGACTGGGTTGGTCTTTGACCCACAAGTGAAAACTTAGGTGGTAGAATGCTGGGTGACCGGTGGGTGTCTAAAAAGTGACAAGGTAGGCCGCAAGAAGCAATCTTGAGCAACCAGCTTGGCCCAAACAACTTTGCCCAGACTCTTGGGGCGAAGCTGTGGGGTTGTGTGCTTGCCAAAGTCCACCGCCGCTTGGGACGGTTCAGCGGCCAAAATTCGTCAAGACTTCTCCGGACTGAAGCAGTCCTTACCAACCCTGAAGCCAGCTCATCGAACCTCATTCCAACCCTGAAGCACCGAACCCAAACTAAATCAAGTTCAACCACAGCCTGAAAACGCTGCAAAAGCGAGCCCTAAACGCAGCAAACTGATGACTGGGCTAAGCCACCTGTTGCTCAAAGGGACACTCACAACGGCAGTTAGAAGCCATGGGGCGGCCAAGCGGGGTGCCTCTTTAAGAATTAACTGGGACCGTAGCCCAAACCCTAAATCAAACCAACCCAAACCACACACCCCACACCCAGCTGCCAGGCACCGACAACTCCCATGGGGAAAATGCACTGACCCCAGTGAGTACACCTTCGCTCCCCAAACCTCATGTAAATCTCAAATCAGGACTTCGAGGCTGGCAGTGAATGGGACATTCGGACCATGGAAGTGTTCCAAGTAGTTACCTTGGGTAAACAAGTTCAGGGCTCCGATCCGATTTGGCATGTTTATGTTGATTAACCGTCACCGTAATTCAGAGAACTCCCGCCTGAACAACTGCCATGAACAAAGGGACGGAAGAGTGATTAATCAGGCGGCAAGGGTTCTCCATCTCCGCTATCGTTGGTGAAGTGCTCTCGTAACTGAAACCCTCCAGCATAGATCAGCCCCTCCCAGAGAGGAAGGGATGGACCCGTCTTTACGATGCATGGTTTATACAAGTGTCTCTCTTGTTTAGGGCACTTTTTTAGGATGGGTTTGGAGACACGTCCACTGGGATTGGGACAGACCCCGAAATGGGCTCCCGGGGTTCAGAGCGGGCGAGGAGAGTTTGTTTCATGATCCAAAAACATCAAACGCCGGGTACTTCGGCTTTTGATTCGTTCGAAACGAAGACTAACATTGAACTAATCATCGGGGTCCCAGTTTGACAAATGTCCCAACTCTCTGTTTTGTTGCTGCAAGAATGAGTTTTGTCCCCAGTATCCTGCGGCAA
The DNA here is from genome assembly GCA_963377175.1 of Effrenium voratum. Lineage (NCBI taxonomy): Eukaryota > Dinophyceae > Suessiales > Symbiodiniaceae > Effrenium > Effrenium voratum. The sequence continues at coordinate 502,117 of CAUJNA010003318.1, forward strand.
GCGTAAACATTTGAAGCCAAGCTTCCACTGGCTCCATAAGCCTTAGCAAGCCAGGGGTGGTCAGTAGAGGAGGAGAGGCAGATATATTGGAGAGAGGCAACAAGGACCTTGTAGAACCTTTCAGCAGCTGTCCTCACAGCACGGAAGTTTGCAACTACGGCTTCAGATCTCCTGCTTGTTGTTATTCCTCTGCTCAACGTGCCGTGCGGACCCCGTCTGCGGTGGGTTTGGAAAGGAAGGGGTTGGAAGGGAAACTGGGAAACCTACCATTTGGAGGGTAGTCAATTAGGACACGCAGAACATCAAATAAGACGCATCTTCAATAGTATGTCCAAAACATATTTACCGGCCTAAGGAACACAGTACCAAGAACATGTCTTTTGCGGTGAAACAACCCAGATTCTTAACCAAAACGAAACAGCCCTGGGCCAGCACAAGCCAATACTAAACCAATTCTGCACCTAATCTAAGCAGGATCTACTACAAGACCAATTTGTTGTGGGGCCTTCACTGATCAGTACCCCACCTGAACCACGAACTTGGCATGCATGTGCAAACACAAACCCGCAAAGTGACTCCGATAGTTGCAAAGACCGCGAACCAAGGATCCGCGCAACTTGGCCATTAATTAAGCAACTCAACAACAAGGATTCAAATCTGTCCTGGCACGCCATCAACTAAATCAACTAACACGGCTGAACATGCAAACAGAAACTGATGCCAACCTCGCAAGATTGCCGTTGCCGAACGGAAAGCCCAAAGGACACTAATGCTTGACGGTTGGCATCTGGGACAAGAAACAAGCACCGTGGCAAAGTGCCGCTAGCAATATTGTCGTGCTCTTCATCCTGACTGCTTTGCAAATTTTCTTTCTGTTCTAAGGCTACCTAGCTTCTTTTGCATGCACTTCGTATATGAATTGCTCATGCACAAGCGAACCTGGACGCTTCCCTACGGAGTGCGCGGAGCAAAGGCGCGTCCATGATCGAAGGTTTACCGGGGCCTGCTAAAGCTAAGTTGGGGAAGAGGGCCAAGATCCCTTTGCCCTTTCCTTGTCTTTCAAGTTTCAAGCTGACTCGGCTCATATCTCCGAACATTGCCTTATGGAAAGGGGACTTGGCTATGACTACAATCTTTCCTCCTGCCAAAGGAAAATCCCCGCCAGTGGAAATCATGAGGGCACCCGCCTGGCTACACATTTGTGTTCAATGGAACCAATTACCCACCATGGGGACTCCATAACAAGGACCCCCCCTTGACGTCGACCGCCCTCTACATGTTTTTGGGAGTGGGGATGCGACATGTCCTCAAGTTGGGACTACTGATTCTGCCGTGATCATCTCCTAAGTTTGCTGATGTGGTGTTGCATGGTTCGCCTCAGCATGATTGGAGTTAGGCACTCACACTTTGTCAACCGACAACATATCCCAACCCCTGGCATCACGAAAATGGTCCTTGGTAAAGGAACAACCCACCTTTTCTGCCCTTGCGAGAGGCTCGGAGCAACCTTGCAACCTGGTTCCAACTGGGCATCGACCCAAATCCGCAGTGGGACGCCACTGGGGAAGCCACTGCCACAGGGGAAGCCGCTGTATGGATGGGTTTTGACCAACCCCAGCTCTTTCCACAAGTTCCGCGCCCACCACCCACCAGAAGGGTTCCCTTCCACTCCGAGCGGCATCTGTCGCCCATCCTGGGTGACACGGATGCTGGCCGGGATCGGCGGCACGGCCTGGCCCGACCAAAGCGCCCCACAACTCCCAACGCTTGCCCCTGTAACGTCACCCCAAGCGAGAATCACCTAGACCAAGCCATGTTGAAATTGGCTTGAAAAGGATACTCGTTTAAATGTTGAAAAGGATACTCGTTTAAATGGTACTTGCTGAGTTCCTGCAGGGTCCCCAAAAGGATTGCCAGTTTGTCAGCGACCCCCACCTGCCCCTGTGCATGGATTTATGCTCCAGACTCCTTCCGCTAGCATCCATATCAATGAAAGAGAAGGTATGCCCCAAAACACATCACACCCTGTGCTGTGAATTTGGCTGACGAGACGCCCTGTGTAGCACGTGTTACTCGCCAGCGGCAGCAATATTTGCCTGCGAGGTAAGGTTTGGTACGCATCCTGGGCCTCCTGGCAGTAAAGCATCGGCTCGCCAAGCGTGCATGGGGTGGGGCGTTGCAAAATAAATAACCCCTGTTTGTGGGCCTCGTCAAGCATGCACGTAGGGGTCGTCTCAAAATGGGCAGAGTCGTCGATGGTCTGTATATATGGTTAAGTTTACAAGAAACACCCAAGGCCAACCAACCACCTTTGATAAACATCCATGGATACCAAGAAAACTGGATCTCACAATGCCCATCTTCGGTTGCCTGTTTCAATCATAAATCATGGTTCCCAGGAGGTTGAGTTCGGTGCAGTCAAGTGCGTCGCTGGTTTCCAAACAACTCCATGATTGGATTCCCAGCGGTTCGCTCGTGGCCAGTCCAGACAAATCAGAGCTACAAGAAGGGCATCAGGAGCCAGTGGCAAAGCCCAGACTCTCATGCGCAAATCAACGTAGCGCTTCGGTAGTTCCCCATCGCTCGCCTTGAGGGGCGGCTGCGTTTGCCTCAGTTCGCCGACTCGAAAGGTTTCTCTGATCCATGCGCCGAAAGCTTGGGAACGGTTGCTCGATGGGCACCTATGCTGCAAGACACATAAGGGGTTCACAGTGACGCAAGTATGGTTTTAGAGGCCCCCATGACCTCATGACCCCATTCCTTTCGCCCCAACTCAAAAGCCATCTGGGAGGGTTTGAACTGGCCATGTCGGCCTGGAAGTCCAAGCAAAGGTCGCTTCCAAACTAATAAGCCACATTCCGGATCCCAGGCAAGCCTCTCAGTAGGCCGCCCATCTTCCTTTTGTGTTTAAAGGGTAGGTAAATTGAATCACTGGGCGTGTGGGGGGGGGTCTTCCTAAGGAGGATGAATAACAGCTGCCCCAAGCAATTCAGGAATCAGAAGAGACAACAAGCAAACAAACTCAGAGGTTCCAGGGATCCTGTCTGCTCCATTCTCTTGGATTGAGAGCTGGTTATAAGGTTCATATTGGTTCGTGGTACTGTGTAGCGGCTTCGAATCGCCCCCGAAGCCCTACCAGTTGTGGTCTCACGGCAGCCCGAGTCCTCTCAGACGTTCTTCATCTTCAGGTGTACTCGTAACATCTCTAGCTCGGAGATAGCTGGGTTGGACTGGACCAAGGCCACCAAAAACAAGCCTGAGCCTCACTGAATCCCCTAAACATCACCTTCGCAATTTTGCATCGGCTAAGCTCATTCCAGGGTTGCACCAAACACCCTGGCACGGGTTCTAATGAAGGGAAACCACAGACACCCTCTACTGTCCCGCCCTACATTCCATGGCTTGGCCGGCAACTGGGCTGGTGTCGCTAGGTTCATGTTGAAACTACGTTTGGTTGCATTTGTCCGTGCTAACTTCTATCATTCACCAAGTGGAAAGCAGTGCTACGGAATTCATCGGACAATTCCATGGTGGAATCGCTTGACCCCTAGGCAAATCTGAAGAGAACAATCCGCGGCATGGTGTCCAAGTGAATCCCGGCATGCCCCCTTTTCAGGTGATGTAACGGGGTCCCCTTATTTTGACACCCCAAATGAAACAAAACAATGAGCTCACCCGTGAAACCACCGAAGAAACCCACCCCATTTCTTTGCTGGTGCTCAGGAGGGAATGACCCAGGGTGTTGGGAATGAACCCCTGAAGATTCCGAAACCATAGGGGATTGTTTATAGGGGTCATTCCCTCATTCCCTGCTGAGAACCAGCAAGTGTTGGGGGTGCCCCCATTTGAGACACTATGTGCCAGTCATGCAAACGCTCTTTGATCCAAGCCACGACACAGCCGTTCTACCTGCAGTGAGGCAAGTTGCAGTTGGCAGGGAAAAAAGCAGACTGAACACATCTGCTGAAAATTATGAGGAATGTTGTGCCCCGAAGACACAAATCCACAAATTAAATAGACTGTGTATATATAAATATACATTTATACACATACACATACACAAAATTACCTTGACAAGATGGGAGCCTCCCTCCAGCACCTTTTATCGTGGATTCCTTGAGAACGAGGCTTGCTGGATTCTACTGGGTTGATGTCAGCCGGTCTTAGTGGCGCTCTCGGAGCAAACTACTATGGTTCAAGTCAAGGTGCCTTCATCAGGGGGAGCTTGGTTTATCCCCAGGTTGGCTCAGTGTCTCAAACATTCTTACATTGCTCTCATGCGGCATGGCTGAAGTCACTGGCACCTCGATGAAATCGAAGGCGCTGCGTGGCATTATTAATGTTCAGCGCAAACCAAAAAGAAAAAAACAAGGAAGCAAGAAAACAAACCAAACCACACCATACCCAACCAAGCCAGACCCTACCAACAAGCAACGAGGGGAAGAAACCAAACAAAGAAACAAACAAACAACCCGAAAAAGAAAACTAATGAAAATAATCTAAAAAAAAATGCAAGCAACAAAAGAAAACACAAATGAAAGAAAGAGCGAAGAAAAGAAGGACCCACTTAAGGAAATAATTGAGAACATAACAAAAGAAAAACAACACACACACACACACACAAACAAAAACAAATAAACAAACAAACACACAAACAAACAACGAAACAAGCAAACAAGCAAGCAAGCAAGCAAGCAAGCAAGCAAGCAAGCAAGCAAGCAAGCAAGCAAGCAAGCAAGCAAGCAAGCAAGCAAGCAAGCAAGCAAGCAAGCGCGAGCGAGCGAGCGAGCCACCAAAAAAAACTCAAAGGCAACTCAAGCAAACAAACAAACAAAAAAGCAAACAAACAAACCAAAAAAACAAAAAACAAACAAGCAAGCAAGCAAGCAAGCAAGCAAGCAAGCAAGCAAGCAAAAGCAAGCAAGCAAGCAAGCAGGCAAACAAGCAACACATTAAAAACAAAAAAACACAAATCAAAGGCAACTCAATCAAACAAAAAATAACAATCAAAAAAACAAAGCAAGCAAACAAACAAGCAAGCAAGCAAGCAAGCAAGCAAAAGCAAGCAAAAGCAAGCAAGCAAGCAAACAAACAAAAAGAAACTATCACACAAACAAAGAAACAAAGCAACAAACAAACAAATTCAACCGACAAACAAACAACCAAAAACAAACAAACAAACAAACAAACAAACAAACAAACAGACAGACAGACAGACAAACAAACAAACAAACAAACTCCCTGAAAGCTTTACCTGCACCCATATACGTTAGATGAAAGAAAACTCTCAAACTACCCAACCTGGCAGCCAATTGCACACCCGGATCAGAGGGTACTTGACTCTTGCCCCCGTGATAGAACAAGCGGTAGGAGGCCAAATGAGAACAACGGGAAACAACGGGTAAGCAAAGGGGCCCGAAAGCCACTGGATGAACGCAGATCGACGTTCTTCGCGCCTGTTGCCAAGGAGGGCTCCTTCTCCACCTCCATCCTGCGCTAAACAGACGTCCCCGAACTTTACCCGTATGGAACACTTCCATCATCTCAACACGGGTTCCCAGGTTTTGCCATTCTCAAGGTCAACCCTCCCTTTAAACATTTGGTTGAAGGGACACCACCCCCATTTCTTACTTTGAAAGCAGTTCAAAAATTGGCCCAGCCGAAGCAAAGCGGAATGCAGCCATGGTCAACAGCGGCTGGAGCCCCTGAAGAGGTCTACCCTTCCCCCCACGAACATGGTACCTGTGGGGTGCCTGGAAGATCAATGTCCTCTAGATTGGACCCCCTGTCAGCTGCCATGCGGGAGGGGCAATTGATTTCGACCCCATACCACAGTGGCAGTGCTGAAATGACAAAAGGTGAGACACACGACACACTTCTCTCTCAACCGCCAGATGCTTCTTGCCTTCACTGGAGAGGATCGGCCCAGGCAGGGAGGGAGTTGGGGGAGATTGAACATCAACTTGGCATTGGAAGAGCACTGGACAAACAAAAGCTCCGCACAAATTGGATGCCAACAGCGGGAGGTCCAAAACAATATCAGATATCAGTTGAAACTCAGAAAGGGGGGTTCTCCATTAGCCCCTTTTTGGCAGATTCAGCCCTCTGCCCGCACCATGAGACCTTTTGGTGCGGCCCGGTTTGACCTCGGTTGGGTTCCTCAACTGGGAAGCAGGCCTTCGATGGTGGTTGCCTTTTCGTGCCCTTTTCACCACCGAAGCGGATCCCAGTTCAATCCCAACCTGATCGATGCTACCCCCGAGCCATGTCTCCTGTCAGGCGAACAAAGGGTCTGCCCAGCAAAAAGCCGGAAAGCTGCTGTGTCAAGACCAGGGCCCCGTTCATGGCACGCTTGTTCAAAGGCAGCCCAAACACCAACTAGAGCATCTGGAGAGTTACAGGAACCAACCACGACACCGGCTGCTACGAGAGGTCAACCGAGTGTTGAAACGTTCCTGAGTAGGTAGGCATCCGGATTCTCAAGAACCACTGCAGCCGTGGAGGGAAAGGGGAATGGATGGCTTGGTGTTGTTTGGTTCTTCCCTAGACGTGTGGAGTTGTTTGCTTTCTTTCAAGCCTTCTGCCATTGACGGCCAGCGCTAGACATCTCACTTCAGGAATGCACCCACAATTGATATGACTCTTCCCTTTAACAACCCTTTTTGGCTGTTTTGCTGAAAAAGCCTGAAAAAACCCCTCATGCCAAACCCCATTTCTGAACCCACCGCAACAACACATGTTCGGTTGGCCAATAGTAAACGATGGCAAAGGGCAAAAGGACGGTCCTTTGGGCTGAATCAGTGGGGCCACAAAGGAAGCCCCCGCCTTTCTGTTTACCGGTAGAAAGAATGAACACAACATGCCATGCTCGCCCGACACAAGCGACCGCCCCAGCCAGCCCCGTCTTCGGTGATGTGTCGCCATTGAGCGTCGCAGATGGCATGGTCACCCGCGCCGGCGCCGGCGCTGCCACCGGCGCCGGCGACGGCTCCGGCGCCGCGGCAGCCGGGGCTGGCTCGGGCGCCTGGCGAGGCCCTTTTGCGGACTGACGAAATGGATCCCGGAGCTCACACAGCTACCTCGACACTCGTTTCACGAGTACCACGAGCACGAGGAGCAACTCGAGCAATGCCAACTTCAACTTGCCCTTCCTCATACCCTGGACGGCCAGCATGGCAACCCGGTCAACGAGGGCGCCTGTGCTTTCTCAGACGGCACTTTGTCCACCTTATCCAGTCCTAGGCAATGGCACATGGGGGCTAGCGACAAACCACACGAGGATTCGCTCAAAAGAGGAACCAGCTCAAATCTAGAAACCATGCTGCGAAAACTAATCTTGAACAAAGGTTTGAAGCGTTTAAAGCGAGCTGTTCGTTGTTTGGATACTTGCAGACATGGTCGTTTGTCTGTACCCGCTCACAGATGCAAAGCTCTTGGCAAACCAACTCTCTGGGAGATTGACCATTTTGAATAAGAAACCCACCAAACAAAGGGGAACAAGTTGCCACCGAAAAACTGGGTGAAGATCTCTAGACTTGCCCACGTAAACGTGAAAGCTTGCTACGTGGACCGCCGCCGGCAAGGGGGCTGCCCCTTGCGGCTCAGAGGCAGCACCCAACTGCTCTAATTGGATGCATGGCCCTGGAACTGGCAATGGTTTCGCAAACTAGCCGCAAAAACCGAGCAAAATGCCACATCTGGTGAGGAATAACTAGGGATTCTTCCAACCTGTTGTCCCGTTGGTCGTTTCCATTGGTCTCTGGTAGAAAGCAACCACACCATGTTTTGACCGAGGGAGACATAGCCGAAACAAGCACCGAAGCACATGTAAATGGAATAAGCAAGCATGCGGATTGACACGTGTTGAACAAGAAGCCCATACTAAGGAACGAAGTCCCCTGTGTACTTCCACACCTCCGCTCCTGTCCTGCACCCTTGCGATTTGCTATTGGCTCACGTTTTCACTTTACTCTCTATACGCCACGGACATCAGTTTTGCCAAGGCATAAGCCATTGGGTTGGAAGCCCGTTCGCGGGCAGTTCGAGGGGCCCAGAATCAACAGTAGACTCATAAAGAGGGACTCGACAATGATCATGACTCAAAGTCACGCCACATGCCCAGTGTCAGCTTCCCTCTAACTGGTTGTTTGGATGGGTTGTTTGGTGGTATTCTGGAGGGGTTTCCCATTTACCCACAAGAACCAGGGTTCAAATCCAAATCCAAACCACCAATTCGGGGTTACATCTCGCATTAAAGTTGTTGGAGCCCTTGGAAGCACCATCTGCGTCTACTGCAGCCTGGCGTCTTGCATTTGACGGGATTTTGCTCGAGGACTTTGCTTTGGCCTTTGCCTAACAGCTGCGACCGTCGGATGCATCACTGCAACTCAATGGCTATTAGAGAAACCAACCCCCTAAATTAAGGGCTGCGAGTTAACATTGCAGGTTACCAGGATGTAAAGTTGTAGAATGGTCACCGCCACAACTGGGCCGTTCAAGTATCAGCCTTTCGAAAGATCTTCAAATGAAGAACTATCATCGTTGGTGAGGCCGCTATGAGCTCCTGGCTGAGCGACGTGGGTGTCACCACATTGAATATTCTTGAGATACTTCAAACCTCCTCTGACAAAAATGAGGATTGTCCCGGGGGGGGGGGGGTGATGGAGGCCGTTTTTGCATGTTTGAAGACACTGTGAATAATTACCTCAGAACTCAAGACGCGTCACTTCTGAATGGTACACTATCCGCGTGCTAGATGATGATACGAGAGCTAGCAGGCGGGACGTATTGCTTTGCAGAGTTCAAGTCAGTTGGTGCCAAATCCGCTCGATGAAAGGGGGTGGGTGGGCGGGCGGGCGGGCGGGCGGGCGGGCGGGTGATCGTAGTGCACGTCGGAAAGGTGAGCACCACAGCTGCAAAGCAGATCCCAACGCTCCCCCCATTTCAGTTCGACCCACGGCTAAGAACTGCCGCGCAGAGGTGGCCCGGTGCATGAAAACGGGACGCACGCCAATGCTCTGCCAGGTGTTGAGAATTGGGCCTTTGTCGCGCACCAAATGATCCAGAAGTGACAGGCGTTGATCCAACCCGGGAGAACATGGCATGTGGCGAGCCCTGAAGACCTGCAGCTTTGCCCGGGTGAAAAACTGTTTCCGCAATCCTGTACGCATGCTAGCTCGGCGCACCCAAATCTGAGATTCGAGCATGCAGAAATGAACCAGTATGAGTGATGTCGCGAGTTCGGAGCTGAGATTCACAGGTATTTGCCGTCGTACACAACCGGCCTCAGGATGGAACTCATACTCAAGACGACAACGCGCGGCACGTGGCAAAGTCTGCAAGGAAGCAGAGCTGCAGCTGAACCGAGCTGAGGTGTGTTGGTTCAAACATTGGAGACACAATTTTTTAAAAGCGCCATTTTGTAGGAGGGCCACTCATGGGGGCTTGCAAGGAGCATTCACAATACGTCCAAATCATTCAAATTGATTTGGGGTGCATTTGGGACACATAATGCTTGGATTTGCGGTTGACGTCCCACCAGCAATGCTGTGGTGTCAACTGGAAGGATTAAATGGCTTAGAGTTCTCTACCCATCTAGGCGGAGATGTACCGACCAACCAACCAACCAGCTAGCCAGCCAAGCAACCAGCTTAGCAAACCAATCGGAGCCCCTTTTGTTTTTAGGTTGCACTGGCTACAATGCAGCCTTTCACAAAACCATTTTGTTCAGATTTCTGTTGAATGATTTGATTTGTGTTCGTATTTGCTGCTTTGATTGCGTGGCATTGTTTGACATAATTTTGATTTGTCCGAAAGCGTTGCGTGTGTGTTTGTTTTCGCCGGCATGTTTCTGGATACCCTTGTTCTTATTCGCCATGATTTTGAATGCCCTTTAGTTGTTCGGTAGTTTTGAATTCGTCGGCATGTGTTGAATGTATTCGATGTTTTCGGCACGTGTTCATGCGTCTTTGACTGTTGCTTTGTGTTATTTTTTTGTTTCTCTGTTGTTAATTTCCTTTTACGTATTCGACTTTTTGGATTCCTGCACCAAGCGGCATGTGTGTAGCAATTGGGGGCTTTGGAGAAACAACCACGTAGCAGCCCCAGAAAACCATTTATGAGCTCCAAGCCACCCACCTGGACACCTGTGCCTGTGGAATGCGTGGGGCAGCCAGCACACTCCCTCAGGAATGCAACAGAAGCATTTTGAATAAAACAGAAGTATTTGAACTGAAACCTACTATTTCTGATTGCACACTTTTTGTCCTGCATGTTTTGGACTGCAGCAGGTTGTGTGCTGAGAAGCCCTTTGATCAGGGGCCCTGACATCATAAAGAAGCAATCAAGGGCTACACAGATATACTCATTTTGAGACGGGAAGAGCGACAACTGGGACGCTAGCTGTCCGATCAGTTTCCGGCCAAAAGTAGTAGCAGAAACATGCTGGAAGACAGCAACAGGAATCCTTAAGACCTGTGCGCACAGTCATACATCTGTCGGCTGGCTTGTGCCACTTCAACCTGCCCAGCAGTCACTTGAATACGCTGCATTTAAGGTTTCCTCATATTTGCCCGGATCAATTCAATCATCTCGGCTACTCATTTCAGATGAGGCTTGAGAGGTCTCAGGGGGTTATCCTGAGGCCAATGTAAACATCACTAACACTACGTTACTACTGAACCTGAAACACTATGGGCTTTGTTGCTCACATGCTGAAAGGAAGCCAGCAAATTGTGAACCTAGCCATCGGCTCGTTTTCACGCACACCCAACAAGGCAGTCAGAGTGAAGAATGCAAACACGATCGGAGGGATTCGGACGTCTATCTTCAAAACCCCCCTCTCACCCACTTCCATGTTGGAAAGAGGTAGACCCCTTTAACTTCGGGGTGACAAATCGGACCTAAAACGACGCCTGGCAACACGTCGTTGAAAGCTGAACAAAATGCAAAAGTACAATCGTTTGGAGGGCTCACTGGCTTCAACATATATTTTCTGAAGTGATCTCATTTGACACTATAGTCTACAGTTCCATGACAACCATTAAACAAAGGAACCCTTGATTACCTGGTAAGTGGGCTGGTCTTTGCCTGAGGGTACCGCGAACCAAAAAGAAACCGGGCCCCCATTCGAGGGTTACCTCCAGAGGCAGAACCAATCCACTGTGGCCACCCCTCCATCTCGCCAGTCAGCAACCGGACTGGACAACAAGAAATCGCCAGTGTCTCAAGATTGACCTCACCAACACCTCATCATCTGACCAACACACACCATACTTGCAAGATCGAAAAGGGCCCCTGTTGGCCCTTGTTCAGATGCTCCCACCAAGTGCAACCACGCCCGCTATGGAAGCTGATCGGAGGTCACACGGTCCTCCTTTCAATGAGACCTGCACAGGTGTTCCAAATCGTGGGGGGGTTCTGCCTTCCATATATCATATATCGATCTGAATCCCTACCCACAACAAACACATGTGTGGGGCAGAGTCCCTTTAATGGGATCGCTCTGAACCTGGCGACAAACCTGTAGCTCTGTTAAACAGCAGGCTTGGGGATTGTCATCTTATATCATGCCAACGGCGAACAGACTTCTGAAGGAAAGGTTGTTGCAGGGATCTAACCTCATTCATGCAACCCAGGACAAAAGGAAAACCGCTACATGCTTGAAACCATAAATCCTTCAACACCATTTGTTCCTTGAAGTGAACTGCCCACCCCCTGCGCCCCAGGAAAATATGATGCGCCGAGACCCGCATGCCAAAAAAAATCGTTCGATCTCTCCCGCCCCGGCCTTGGGGGCAGGCTCCTCGCCTCGCAGAGTGGACAGCGCCCTATTTGCCATGGGTCAAAATCCAAATCGTACCCCCAGTGAACATCCCAATCCCCAGGTCCTAAAAATGGGTGGTGCACCTACCACAAAATGGGGCCATTGGTTTTGACCCACAGTCATATTTGTGCAAAACCTAAATCCACACCTCAAACTAACATGAATCAAAATCACCGCTCCTGAATTCCAGGGCTCATGGTACCTGAATCAAACCGAAACGCGGCACCCTTGACATCTTATTTAAGCAGTGGCAAACTGCCTATGCCCTGGTGCTTCCGGTTAGGACTTTGGTACAGCAAGTGGGCTTTGTACCTCTAGCTTTGCACGATTGACATGATGGCAACAATTCACCATCATGGCAACAGGAAGCACTGCGGCTTCAATCAAAGGAGCCTGTGCTTGCCCGCGTGCCCCTTATAGGGCAATTGCCTGCGAGCATTCATAACTGTAGCAGTTTCTGCTGGGAAAGCTATAGGTGAGAAATGAATAGAACGATAACGAGAAAAGTGATACTGGGAAATATCGATGAAAAGACAATATGTGAGATAAACAATAGCAGGTAAAATAGAAGGGACATGAACATAACAACCTCAAAAGTGATAAGAGACGCCAAGGTTTGGGCAAGGCACGACAAATCCCTGAAAGAGCCCAAACAACTCAGCATGCATTCTCATCTCTTCGGGGGCTCCATGATTGCTTCTGCGGCTCAGGGCCTAATCCTCGTTTTCGGAACAACCAGTGGAAAACCAAGCAAGCTGCGCGAAGGACACCAGTCAGCCACAAGCTATAGGCAACCCAGTTCAAATGACCTTGGGTGAGCAATAATTGACCATGTGAGGTCACTTTGCCTCTTTGTGAGATCCCTATGTACTATGCCCAGGCCTTTGGCTTTCAATATGGTTTCGCCTGGCTTTGCAATAGCATCAGATGGGTTGCGACCCCGTCTGACTCACGGGGTTCTCGTCAATCTGAACTGAAGACAGAAGAGAAACACAAAATCCCCTGTCTGGGGGGTTCAACCGATCCCATGAATTCGAAGCCGCTAGGGCGGTCCTTTTGCCGAACCCCTCTTTTGGGCTCCCTGTCTCCAACAAAACGACACTTTTCAGCCGGGGGGGGGCGAGGAAATAAGCCCTTTCTTGTCCAACAAGATATCCGTAGTCTAAACGCCCAATGAGAAAAAAGACACGCACACACACACACACACACACACCTCTTTTGGTTGTATTGAAAGACACATCCCCAAAAGAAGCACTGGGATCGATCCCCTTTTCTCTCGCCTCCGTCTGGTCCTTGGCTCCGTTGGGTCGACTCGGCGCTCCGCAGGCCAGCGGATTCGGGCCTCGGAGCCGCGGAAGCCGGTGGTGGACATGGATTACAGGGAACCTTTGAATGGGTCTGAAGACTAAACCTTTCTTCTTCACAAGCTTTTTGTTCAACCCATCCCGCGTTTCTTGTCTTTTTCAACCCTTCACCCTTTTAGGCTGAAGCTCAAGGGAGAAACACATGCAAAAACCCTTGCGGAAATGTCCAAGCTTCTTTTGGGGAAACATCATAGCCGAAGAGGGTATCTTACATCTGGAAGTGGGTAGGTTTCCTCATACACATGTTTTTTGTTTTTTTCCCCGGTGGTTTTGTTGCAATGGTGAAGCCAAAGTGCGAGCTTCTGTTTAGAGACCCAGAAACGGGTACCCTCAAAAGACATTGCCAGATGGAAGCTGTCTGGAGAAACATAAAATAGGGAAACCGATCAAGGCCCTCTTGAAACCCTCCCATGCCCTGCCGTGTTGTCGCATGCAAATCAGTTGAGGTGTGACCTCCCGCAAAGTAAAACACGAGCAAATTGCACCGTCACACCAGAACGATCTTGGCTTGATACCTGCTGGAAAGTCCGCAAACTCCGGCGGCTTCAAACGCCCTGCTCACCTGTGCTGGAGCGCAACAGCTGAAATAGGCCTTCGGAAAAGGGTTTCAAGAGGGCACTTTGACAACCTGCGCTGCTCGATTCCTTGAACCCAGTCCCTTTGGGGAACTTTTCTGAGCTCTCAAAGCCGGGGGTTGAGACACGCCCCATGCGTGCCGGGGCACCGAGTTGCACTCCGCGCCTCAGTCGGCACAGGGAAGCCCAGGAACGCCGGCCGGCGCCCAAAAAAAAAACTCGAAAAACACACCTTGTGACAAGGAGCCCTTCAAACCTTTGCATATGTTGTGATAGCTCCAGGTGTGTTGCTGGAGGCGCTGGCATGTGCAGAGCAAGTGGTGATGCTGGGTCCCATCAATGCATTTGGTCGACCAAGGAAGGCTTTTCAATCGGATAGAAAGCACATCATGAAGCTGGAGTTTGCCCATGCCGCTGTTGTTGTCCTTTGATGCGGGCAAATTGCTGGTTTCTCACTGGTACATGAAATGCATTTGAATCTGCCCGAATCTGCCCGAGGTCAATCTACGTACAAGGCAACACCAGTGATGCAGGCGAGAAAGGGAAATGGTGCCTAGTAGCTTTCCTGCCAGTGGAGGCAACTGTTGCTGTTGACCTTGGGCTTGAAAGCTCGAGGTCAACAGCAACAGCAGAAAGGGGCTCGCGCAGCTGGGCTAAAGAGTCTATGGCCCACACACCATGCATAACGTTTAAACAAACATAAACATGTTGCCATTCTGCCAGCACCTCACGACGTTTTTGTTGCCCATCATTCCGCCACGCCCAGGCCTCAAGAAAAAACCGGTGAGGACTAGTCTCCTTCTTGCCCTCATCTAAACTGGGAGTTGGACAACCACTACTGCCAAAAAAAAACTACTGCCAGAAAACTCTCCTTCTGCCAAGACTTCTCCTTCGACTGCCATTAATTCTACTTCACCCAGTCGCCATTTCGCTGCCCTGCGCCGGGGGCTTCCTTGGAACGCGCCTTCGGCCAGGGGCCCCGGCGCTATTGGTCACAGACCCGGCCTTCGGCTTGGGCCTGGCAGAAGGGCCCTGTGGCCTGCCCCAAGAGTTTGGTTTTGGAAGTAGGTGGGCTGGATCCTAGAGGGAAACCAACATTGGGACGGGTTTAAACGGGAAACCAAAAGGGAAACTAAGGGGTCCTTCAAACGGATTTCGTGGGGCCTTGTAGGTGGCCTCAGGGATGCCTGCGCAGAGAATTTGTTTTCCTGCAGGCTTTTTTTCTTTAAGTAAGTGACACCCATCAATTCGGGGCTATCCGGCTGCTATCTGAGTTGGGCACCGTCTTCTCTGCTTCTTTTTGCCAAACCAGCTGTCAGGTTCCATTCCAAATTTGCAAACCTTTGCTTCAGGAGATGAAATGCGGTCGGCAGTGGCTGGTTTGGGCAGACTCGGTGTTTTAAGCTGGACCATCTCCATGGGCTCAATCGCATCAGTCTCCCCCAATCACCCCTACCCCCTCATCGTTGATCGATTCATTCTGGGCATGTCTGTCGGTGTCTGTGTCTATCTGTCTGTGTGTGTGTATGTATGTTATGTAAGCATGTATCTGCGTATGCACGCATGTATGTGCATGTGTCTGATTCTGTGTCCGTGTCTGTGTCTGTGTCTGTGTCTCTCTCTGTCTGTCTGTCTATCTGTCTGTCTGCCTGCCTGTCTGTCTGTCTGTCTGTCTGCCTGTCTGTCTGTCTGTCTCTGTCTGTCTGTCTGTATGTGTGTATGTATGTGTATGCGTATGTGTATGCGTATGTGTATGTGTATGTGCATGTGTATGTGTGTATGTGTGTATGTGTGTATGTGTGTATGTGTGTATGTGTGTATGTGTGTATGTGTGTATGTGCGTATGTGCGTATGTGCGTATGTGCGTATGTGTGTATGTGCGTATGTGCGTATGTGTGTATGTGTGTATGTGTGTGTGTATGTATGTATGTATGCATGCATGCATGCATGCACGTACGTACGTACGTACGTACGTATGTATGTATGTATATGTATGTATGTATGCATGTATGTACGTAATGTATGTAATGTATGTCATGTATGTAATGTATGTGTGTGTGTATAATGTATATGTATATGTATTTAACGTATGTGTATGTATGTGATGTATGTATATGCATGTAATGTATGTGATGTATGTAATGTATGCATTGCTATGTTATGTTATGTACTGTAATGTGTCTGTGTGTGTATGTGTGTGTGTGCTTGTGTATGTATGTGTGTTTGTATGTGTGTATGCGTGTGTGAGCGTGAATGTGTGGATGGATGGATGGATGGATGGATGGATGGATGGATGGATGGATGGATGGATGGATGGATGGATGGATGGATGGATGGATGGATGGATGGATGGATGGATGGATGGATGGATGGATGGATGGATGGATGGATGGATGCATGCATGCATGGATGGATGGATGGATGGATGGATGGATGGATGGATGGATGGATGGATGGATGGATGGATGAATGTGCTTCTGTATCTGTGTGTGTGTGTTCATGTATGTATGCATGTATGTACGTCAGTAGATGTATGTGTTTGAGAGTGCAAGTGTTTATGTATGCACGTATATGCATGCATGTACGTATCTGTGCATATATGGTGTATATGTGTGCGTGTTATAAGTGTATCAGTGTTGTGTGTGTGTGTGTTATGTGTGCTATGCAAGTTATGTGTGCTATGCATGTTATGTATGTAGTAGTGTAATGTGTCGCAAAGCGACGTAGCGAAACATAATGAGATGAAATGTGTGCGTGTATGCCCTACCCATGATCAATGGATGGGCCCGGTTGAGGTTCGAGGGCTGATTTAGTTCAGAGTAGGTTTAGGCTTGGAGCCAAGATCCTTTCAAAGTGGGAATGTTGCTTTTCCTGATCAGGACCCAAACCTGGGTTTCCGTTGATATTTGCTCATGTTGTTCATGTTTGTTCAGGCTTCCCAGGCAAATGCCCGTGTCGAAAGCACGGACCTGTCCGGGCCTTTGGGAAATCCATACAACACCAACTCGGAGGCTTACCCTCCCACCAGCTAACATGGAAGTGCGCAGACCCCTGTAGAAAGACTACTTTCCTCTTGGTGAGTTGGCCTTTTTGCACTTCCATGTTGGTGGGAGGCTCATTCGATTCCCCGCGGTTCCATCGGCCTGGGGGCCGCCTTCGGCGCCTCCTTGGGCGCCGCCTTGGGCTTCGGCTTCGCCTTCGCGCCAGGCGCAGGCCGAGCCGCCGCCTCGCCCGACTTGGACCGCGGCTGGTGCTGAGGAAGGAATGAGGGAAGGAACCCAGGGGTCCCTTTGATGGAAACCACCAGTTGGATGGTTCATAGGGGTCATTCCCTCCTCAAGAAAAGAACCTGATTGAAGCCACAAAATCCAAATGCAGATCAATTGTCAAGTGCTACTGCAACTTCCTTCACGGCTCTTAGTCTTGGGGCGCCATTTCTGGGCAGCAAACCAAAGCAATGCTGCAGGCAATGTCCCAGGCCGGCACGTGGCGTGTCACACAAAGATCGCAGCAACACGTGCGGTTGCAATTTCTTTTCTTGCAGTTCTGATGCGCGTGATTGGTCTTTCTCCGCAACGCTAGCTTTGCAACAACCTTTGCAAGATGCTACTGACTCGCACGCTTGCCGCGCTTGCTCTCTGCATTCGCATTCTTATGTGATATCTCTGCTGCCTTGCTTCGCGAACTGTCTTTCCACGTGTTTTCCCTACTTGTGCTTTGCGTGCTTTCTTGACTATCTCTGACAGTCGATGTTCTTATCATGTTGTCTGTCTATCTATCTACTTATCTACCTACCTATTTGTCGATCTATTTTGTGTCTATGCATCCATGTCTCTGCCTGTCCAGTTGTCTACCTATCTCTGTTGCCACCTCTGGTCTGTCTACCTATGAATCGACATATGCCTGTTTGAACTTCTAACGATTTGCCTAAGAGTCTATCCTTCCTGCCAATCTATCTATCCATCTACCATCATCTACCTAGCACCTCTCTCTAGCTACGTATCTGCCCATAGAATTTGTTGCTCTACGCAGCTATCTATGTAATCTACCTTTCTAACCCACCGACCTAGTCTACCTGTATAATTACTCAAATCTACCTAACTTCCTTTCCTTCTGTCTGTCTGCCTGTCTGTCTGCCCGTCTGTCTGTCATGAATGCGGGGACATTAGGTTTACATTCCAACCAGTGGGTCAAGGAAGCAAAGAGTCTTGGCAAAAGGCGGACAGGCGGACGTCTATGAATGGCTGGGGCTGCGGCCCATCTTTACCAAGATCATTGTACCCAGCTGGCGCGAGCAACCAGGGCTGTATCTAGGTATTTAAAGCATGCGAAAAATGAAACCCACCAAGTCCCCTATTCCTTCCCTCCCCTATCTGCAGGCACGCCTGAAACCCCCGCCCCCCTCCCTCCCCCTCCGGCCTTTTTGGCTGCGGGCTTCGGCTTCGGAGCCGGCCTCCAGGCGAGTGCGACTTCCCGGCGGGGCCCATAGCAAAAATGCTTTCGGGCCACCTATCTTCCAGCTACCCCTTACCTGAATGCCCCGTACCCAAAATGTACCACCGCTGATATACCCTTGCGTACCTACATCTAAAACGGGTTCAAAGCACCCTTGCCGCGCCATTCCAGGCCTAGCGGGGGTGCTGGAGGTGGAGGTCCCGCGACCTGGCTGCAACGGGACGCG
Organism: Effrenium voratum; assembly: GCA_963377175.1. NCBI lineage: Eukaryota > Dinophyceae > Suessiales > Symbiodiniaceae > Effrenium > Effrenium voratum. The sequence goes on from CAUJNA010003318.1 coordinate 520,561, forward strand.
GCAACCGAAGGTTGAGATCCCCCCTTTCTCTGCCGCTGAAGTGAATCACTTCCTAAGGCGGAATCCCTCATCTGGAATCGGTAGCAGGGCACTACAAGGAAACCACGACCGTTTGGCATACTGATTCCGGTTTGATTTTGAACAACCCTGACTAACATGGAGGTCCTGGAAGACGGTTCCTCTGCAAAAGACCAGTGCACCATTTCACTGGGCGGGTATTGAACCTAAGATGGTTTGACTAGCTTCAAAGGTCCAACCAAAAGTTGAATTTGTGTTGGGGGCAAAGTATCGGGTGCCTTTTGCACAGGACTGATCATGGCCAGCTGTTCATTGTTGAACCAGGTTGTAATTCATGATGCTTCGCCAGCAGAATGGCGTCTCAACCCTCCTTTGTGAAATCGCGGAGCACATTGTGACTTGCAGAGGGTCCAAAGGCAGGTCACACCAAGCACCACGCAACCTAACCTGCCATCTTCCATTTCAGGAGTCAAGAAGGAAAGACAGCAAAAAGGATCATCTGGGGGGCTTGGGAGTTCAAAGTGTCACATGATGTCACCTCTGTGGCTTTCCTCCCACACCAGCCAATGCGTAACATGATGTGGACCGACGACCGCAAAAGCCTTCGACAAGCCGTGAATCGTGGATTCCAAAGTCGGTTTGAATCTATGTGGGGATGTCAAAGCAGGAAGCCTTCCTTGTGGCACTTCTGTGTGACAGGGCATCCATTAGCCGCAGTAGTCTTGGGCGCAAGCCTGACACAAATGACAACATGGACCTTCAGCCACCTCGATGAGGTATAAAAATCATAGCCAAGATCAGCGAGTCCATGCGGGACTCTTCATCGCCAGATGAAAAAAGAACTTTCCCATTGGCCCTTTTCTGTTGCAAGGAACCCTTCTTGCTTGACCAGCTTTTGTGGGTCCCTAACCCACCCGCCAAAGAAGTTGGAATTGCGGCTTTGCAGCTGCTCGACGCACTCTCGCATCGAGAATCACCTGCAAAACTCAAGCATAGGTATGCCCAGGGGATTCGAATCCCCATTTCATCAACACAATTCACCGACCAAGCAAGCCCAAATCGAGTTGGACCCCTGACGGTGGGATTGCTGCCATTGAACATGGTCCTACCAACTCCGGAGCAACTATCAGATACCCGTTTCGGGATAAGCAAAAATAAATGCGGGTCATCAGGGGCTCCAACCCCAACCCCCTTTACTCAACCTTAGTCGTTCACCCCTACGCATAGGAGTAAAACCTGTTCTGCCATCGTAAAAGGGCAAACATAGGTGCTGGCAATCGTTGACCCAGGCACCGCTCAAGCCCCCATGCTCCCCCACCTCTTCCAGTTGCGCCAGTCCCACTGGCTCGCCCTCTGCCAGCCTCAGGCCGTCCCGCTAGCCCCGGAACCCTCCAACCTATCTGAGGTGCCCGAGAATGGCTAAGACCAAGCTGCCGCTCTAGAGAACAATGCCTTGCACTGGTAAATGATTACAGTCAAACTGAAGGCAGTGCCATCTACGCTCAACCAAACTGAGCTGAGAAAAACACCAGTGGCCACCAATGCAGCATAAGCCATGCTAAAGGCACCAAACCAGTTTGACCGTCAGGACCATTCCATCGTTCTTTGCAGCAATGTTTGCATGTTCCAGTTGTCAAGTATAGTTGGTACCTACAAATAACTGGAAAATGTTGGGCTTTCGGCTGCGCCCTGTGCTCCAGCTCAATTTCTTGGAAGAAGGTTTGGCGTTCAAGGTGAAGGGGTCTTCAAATGACATGTCCGGTTCAGACAAGAATACATTTGGGCCACGCGAGACCTGTCGCGTGGGCATCGCAAAAGAGGACTGTCGAATCAGGACGTCCAGGATACTGTCACAATTGTGCAGAGCCACTCTTGCTGGCCAACCCTCCCTCGATCATCAAACTGTCCAAGTTTCTGGTCTCGGCCGAATACTCTACTGTATGATGTTGCGCGCCACTAAGCGGCAGTTTAATTTAACATAGCTAGTTTGTCCCCATTGGAAACTCTCGTCTCATAGGTGGTCCATGTAGCGCGCGCCAGCGTGCTAAGCCCTGCACCAAGCATCATGGCAGTCACAGGATGCTAGAACTGGGAAACCCACACACAGTACTAGAACAAAACTGAATCCAGCCCCATCCATCTGTCAACCAAATCGGACCGCAAGTCGCGCAAGTCTCTCGCGCTCGGTGCGTACTTTTCAACCCAGGGCCAGGTGCTCCCTCGCCCCTTTTCTCGCGCCGACAGAGGACCTTGCATAGTAGTTTCGTAGTTGCCCAGTGACTGAAATCTAAAGGGAACCCTTTGCTTTTGGAGGTTGATTCCATTTTGGATCCTGAACTCACCAAGCCAAAGGAGAATTTGGAGGGTGGAATCCACTAACGACTGGGGTTCGGATTTGTACTGTGGATGGACAGAATCGTGCAGCAGTTGGGATGCAGGAAACGCCATGAATAGTGGTGCAGGACTTTGTCCATCAGCAGGAAATGTCCCCTTCAAACACCAACAAGCTGATACATGCACTTCCCCTCAGGTATTCAGAATGCCCCTCAGAAATGACCCAATTGCTTGCATACCCGATATCTCGCCGGCGTTCTGAAACCCAATTGCACTGCCGCTTTGGGCGGCACCAATCGGGGCCCGGCTCACACAATCATCTGCGGAGACTCGAATACCTGGCAAGGGCCGAAGCCTCTGTACGCCTGGACTTGGGATGCCTAGAGCTAACTCCAGTTTCCCCATGGCTCGCTCAGAATATGTCTTCCGTGCTGCACCAAAAGTGGATGGCCCAAACAGGTCAGGTTGGGTTGATTGGCTTTGGTTGCAAAGGTGGGATGGGTGCAGGTTGATGCTTCTTCGAGGCAAAATCGGTCACGGGAGCACTCGGAACGCAGAGCGCTTTGCCCGAAATGCTCCCTGGAAGCTAAGAACCCGGTCATCGCCTGAATTTGAATACGGCGACCAGCCCGAAAACGGGGCCGTATCCGGTTGATTCTGAATTAAACACCAGCCAAACGGGGAAGGCAAGTGCATAATATAAGTCAGCGTCATTTGTTTGTTTGCTGCAGGTGTGCTCCTTCAAGTGATGTCCCGTATGGTCAAAATATCCCATGTCCTTTCCACATGGACCATAGACCGATATGTTGACCGCCCGATTTGCTTTTGTTATCCAATCAACACCCAAGGGCACCAACTCAAACAAATCTGATGGTGCCATCCCTGCACAAGGGTTGGAGACCATAAGGTCTGGCCTTATGTTTGGCCATGTGCCACTTTCAATTCAGGTTCTCTTTGGGGTGATGTGTCAAGGGCACGTAGCAACCAACTCATCCGTGTTTCCCAATGTTGGTGGCAAAACGATACCACTTTACTAATGTTGATGCCCAACAAAAAGGAACGCTCCCGAGGTTGTCTTTCCAAGGTTAGTGCCAAACAAAGAAATACTTGGCAAATGACACATTTTGCCAGTCAATCTTTCACAAATATCAGGGCCTAAAACGACAAACTTTACGAATGCGGTACCAACAAAAACAAACTGTTCAAACCACACTTTACCAAGAATGAGGCCCACAAATGACACAAACTTTGCCGATGTTAGGTGCGAAAGAAGACAAACCCACCGTTGCCATCCTCTCCGCCCAATTGCAGCTGGGCACTGACACAGTCACCAGCGCCCAGGGTGGCAGCACTGCACGCAGCTGGATCCACCCGGGCTCAACCGTCAGGTCCACCGGCAAAGGCACCGGCGCAATGTGCCTAGAAACTTCACAACCGGGTCAAGTCTCTCTGTCTTGCCTGGTCTTGTTGTTGTCTCTCGCCTTTGGTCGTGTCTTTATTCTTTTCATTTTGTCATTTGTGCCTTGTCTTCTCTTGCTTGGAGTGGCTTGCCCGGTCTTGCCCTTTTCAGTCTCGTCTTCCTTGGCCTTGCCTTGTCACGTGTCTTGTCTTTTGCCTTGAGGGGGTATGATGGGCGGGTATGGACCCCAGCAGGCTTGGGCCAAGTCCCTGTTCGAGCAGGTTTAAACCACTAGTGTCCACAATATTGCGGTTTTCCTGAAATAAGCCCAAGTGGAATCCCCAACAGCCCCGGAGCACCCCGGAACCCTCCCTGAAAGCTGCCCCAAACCACCCCAGAGTTTATTTGGGCAGCGACCAAATCCATAGCTTTCAGCTTGGGAAAATCAAAAGGGATCAGGATCTCGTCCTTCAAACTTGGGCTAAGCCTTCCCCGAACCCCCCAGCGCCTGGGATCCTGTGGACCATTCACCGCGAGCGGCGGTCCGCTCATCACCTGCGCCTCCGCCCGAGGTGAAGAAACCGTCAAAGGCCACCTGATGGGAGCCAAGGGGGGGGGGGGGCACGGAACAAATCTGCATGGAATGGCCCAGGTTGACATTTCCACCATGGCTATGTTCACTGCTGTTCGGTCCTTGCACGGAAGAGTTTGAGGGTCTCTTGCCCATGCTTTTGTGACACGTCTGGGTTCCATACCTCCAAAAGGAGACCTGCTGTTGGGAAACCCGCGTCTCAGCCCGAGGGTGGAAATGGGGGCAAAATCCGCCGACGCCAGTCGAGCGTGTAGATGGCAATCCGCAACTTGGTGTTCCTTCGGATCTCTTATCAAAGCCGAAGGCTTTTGGGGCTGCCATTTTTTGGGCATGGTGTGCTGGGTGTCCAAAACCCTGCAATTTTCCAGTGTTTTCGGGGCTTGCGTGCTAAACACCTGCGTTCCCCCGACGCAGGATCTGCATCCCCAGCATCATCAGGATTACCTTGCTGCTATGAATTTGTCTTCTTTTTGCAGATACTAATGGTGTTTTGCTGTTTCAAGCGATGTTGGAATTGGCCTGTTAGGGGTCTGGGTGGGGCCAAGTGCAGTGATACGTTGAGGAACTGTTTGAATTTGCAAAAATGAGTGTTTTTTTGCAATTCCCCACCTGTACAGAGCAGTTACTGCGAAACATCCCCGGCATTATCGTGTTTTTGGAAGTCTAATTCTAGGGTATTTGAGGGGGGTTGCTAGTACCGGCTTTCATTGTTGATTTTGGGAAATCTCAAAAAATCACATTTTTTATTTTTTAGTTTTTTAAACTTTTTTGTGGCCAGCCGGCTGCATTCCCAGCATTCCCGGCATCTCTGGTATGTTCTGTGTTTGGTCAATTTGTTGCCCTTGCATTTCCAGCATTTTTTGTAGGGGAATGTCTGTAAACTAGCAAATTCAGACCTTCTATCATCTGGTGCCAACAAGCAAGACTTCCCTGAAAAAAAGAAAAAAGGTCTTAAAATCCCTTGCACCCCACTGGCGTCGGCGGATCGCGTAGCGATTTCAATATATTGTCACATGAACCTACGCCCCCCCTCTGGCAGTTTTGAATATCGCCGTGGGGCTGGTTTGAAGTGGGTTTCCTGGGTGGATGGGGAAACTCTTAAAGGGGAGATGCTGATTTCCATGTTTGCCTGGGTACCTTGGAGAAATGTATTCCCAAGCGTAGGATTCCTCTCGGCATCCCAAGCTCGCAAGAAGGGGCGGCAAGGAAGAGACGCCCCAAGAAGTCGCGTGAGCGTTGACGAGGTGTCCACCGTTCTTTCCCCTCTGCAGCTTGATCCACTGCTGGGGGTAAACCAAGAAACTATATACAACTGCAAGCTTTCCTGCTAATCCTCCTGGTTGCCCGCTTTCGTTGAGTGATGCAATCAGTCAGGCTGGCCAAGCAGAAACAAGCAGACCCACTAAACAGCAGAAGGCCTCTGATGGAAAGTCTGAAACTCCGGCTGACACCGTGACCCCTCTTGGGTCCCGACCCGCATTCACCAAGTCCCCAAACGAGGCCTTTTTTTGACAAACCCCTCGGATGAAGAATGCGTGGAAGTTTGGAGTCAAGCTAACTCAAGTAGTGAAGGACATTCCAGTCAGTCGATCAAGGCACTTTGGCACCAGCACGAAAAAGGTGAGTTCACCGGTTTGGAGTCAAGTGAAGAACCTCGAAGGGCAACACGCTGCGAGCTCGAAAAGGATTTCGGGGCAATCCTTCAAGCCCGCACAAGACAACCGAGGTCCCTTCCACATTCAATCCACATCGCATGCAAACAAGCAATTCTTGTTACCCTCCCAACGCATGCAATTCCAAGGGCAACGCCTGGCCTTGCGTTGCGCAAATCTTAGAGCTCGCATGAACCGAAAATGAGGGAATGAAAGGAAGGGTGAGGTTGCACACTCAGAATGTTCTTTCCAGGGGCTGCCAAGAAGCAAATGTCCCTATGCTGATGCTGCTGCCCTTTGCAGCCCGAATTCAGTTGGGCTGGTGTTTGTGCTGCATTGCACGGTGCTTTTGGCGTGGTCCAGATTGTCCCCTACTGTAGGAGGCTGTCCGCACCTAGCGAAGGTGTCAAAGTCAATTTCCCTTACACATTGTCTCTGTTTGTTTCCAGGGAATATCCGAACGCAATGCTCCTGGCATTGTTTCGCAAAATGTGTTCTGAGCATTCTTCTCCAGCAGCCATCTGCAAACAGCAACAAACAGCCGGGCATTGCGACAACAATCATGGCAGGCATTCGCAAATCGAAACAAAAGAGAACACAAATGCAAGCAAAGAACCCATGAAATCGAATGACTGTGCTATTCAAAGCGGAGGGTTGGCCAATCAAATTGCCCAACATCTCAATGGGGAAATCACTAGTAGTCAGGGCCCTTTGCAACGCGCGAGGATAGCCATTAAGCAGCGAAAGCAGATGAGAACAGGGAGTTTAGGAACTGCGCTCTGCCACCACAAACAGGGGATAAGGGAAATTGAGAGATGATCTACAAACCAAGCTGTGTTTTCTGACAAACTTCTGTTCGGGAGATTTCCAGCGGCTCAAAACCGTTAGCAGCCAGACGCATCTAAAACATCTCGCCTTTTTACCGTGGACCCCAAAGAAACTAGGTCGTGTAGAGAGGATAGAAAATAAGGGCACCCACCTTTTTTTCCTGTAGGAGCCCTCGTTCAAGAAAGTCGCTCAAAGGGCACTGGTGGACCTGGGAATTTCGGATCGAGGTCCCATCCGCCGCCCGAAAAACTCCCAGGCCTCAGCTCCAGCGGCTTCGGCTCCGCAGCGAAGTGCACCAGCCGCAGCCCCAGCCCTGAGCTGCCCCTGGCCGATTTCCGCCCCCCCCAATGGAACCCGCGAACAGAGAGGGAGACATTTTTGCACTCGAACCCCCCACCTGGTTCATCCAGAAAGCTCCGGCCTTCCACAAAGAAGACACCCAGCTATGCTGGGTGCCTTTTCACGCTGGAAACGGACACAGGAGGCCTCGGGACCCTCCTGTGCGTCTAAATGAAAACATCCAAGAGAATACATCAAGATAATCATCGGATTGTTCCGGTTGTACCATGCAGCCAACCCCGCCAATTATCACCCAACAAACAGTATTGTATCACTTATCGACTCTCCGGCTCTCGCACCTGTAGACGCCCATCTCCACATTCTCCAGCTTTGCAGAGAATCGCACAGGCAGGTTGAAGTCCTGGTTCAGATCTCGGGACAATGCTGGACTGAGCTGCATCACTCCAAAGAAAATGCACTCCCTGTCGACTTCGCATTGTGGGGTCTGGACACCCAAGGTGGCCACAAAAACCACAATGAAGAACAAATGACAGAAAGTGACAACAAGTTACATGACAAACCGTGAAGACAAAAACCATGTGCCCCCACGCAAAACGTATCGCGTGGGGCCCTGGCGGGCAACTCACCAAAGAGTGCTTTGATGCACATCGAAAACAATCAGATCCTCATGAACTTCTTTGGCATAAACTGCCTGCCGGCTTTGGAAATCTGAGTTGTCCATGGCTGTCGAGCGCAATGGGGAAATGCTTTCAGGCTGACTAATTAGGACTTGGGGTGCACTTCTTTGAACATACCCATACGTGCCACAGTCTCCAGCCTGGTGGCTCATAGCCACCATTTGCTGAGTTGGAGAAATGCGCATCCGTGTCAGCTGAGGCGACAAAGGCATCCACCAAAAAGTTACGCAACTCGCCACTTCAACAAGTAAGCGGATGGGAGGCCTTGAGGCCATCCAGTTTCCCGAGCAATGGGTTTATGAATATCCAAAGCCACCCAACACTTTGCAGGGGGTCAACTTGCTGATGCACGCGTCCCTTTCTTGGGATGCAATGACGTTCTAAACCGCCGGAAGCCGTCACACGCAGGCCACAGGAGACCAACCAAACTGTCGGGTGGACCAGAAAGGGGCATTTTCCTTTCACCAAGAAAGCCCCTAAAGACTTTGGAAATGGCCGCCTGGCATGATTGGAGGTGCACCCTCTTTGTGTATGTTATATATACACTTGTGAGGATTTTGGATGGTTTGCTTCTTGATCGGTCATCGGCGAACATGCATCCCAACTTGACCCCTGCCAAGTGAAGGTCGCTTGCTAGGTTCCAAGCCAAAGGCTTGGAACGTGAATGAATGGATGCGTTATTGGTACATGATGCTTTCTACACTTGGGTACATGATTTGTTTTACGAGACATACAATCTGTTCACACTGATTGTTCCACTTTCATGTTTGCTTACGTTCCATGAGCACGCCCAATCCATGCGATCCACTCAGCACATGTCACATGGCCTTGGAAAATGTGCTGGAGAGCAGACAGACAAAATCACATGTGGACCCTAAAAACCAGACTCCAAAGTTTAAACCAAGTGCAACAATATGTGCCGTGCTCACCACCTGTTCGTGAACTTCTTATAATCGGGATTGTTGCACCTGATCTTCTGCTAAGGACACATGTCTCGTGCGAAAATGGCGGGTACTTTTCCAAAAATTCTGCATAGGACACCTTCCTCAGAATCGACAGCTGCATGCTAAGTTCCCGTGCATACACGGCCAACTGATTGGCTGGGCTAATTTGGAAACAGCTGCCTTTCAAAATCAGGACCCTTCCAACCGATTCACTTTGCGCTTTCTCCCAAGCCATGGCCAGACATCATCCAATCCGAGCTGGTCCGATGATGCGACAGAAAACCCAGTCGACTTGCAAGTTGTATTCGCTGGCCCACCCAAACAGTCAAAGGGTCGATTCCCTTTGGACAAGTTTATATAGTGTGCATTGCCTCATATTTTGGCAGGACTGCCTACCCAAAGATTTCGCCTTTTCTTACTTTATACTTGGTCATGCTTGTTCAATGTTCTGAAAGAGGCAACCCCACAACATCCCACGGAAAAAAGAACGTGTCAAAAAGGGCACCCTTGTGATCGGTCATTGGCACTGCTCTGTTTCCGCAAAAAAATGAGAAAAGGGCAACTTATGGCGTGCGTGGACTCCAGGAAATAGAACCTGTTGACATATTTCCGGCAAATGCGACATGTTCTCTGGGTGAATTGTGGCTCTGAAAAGCTCAAGGGGATCTCCGTGAAAGGAACCTTCATGAGTTTTTGTTGCAAACTAGCACGCCAGTAAGTGAGGCTAGAGGCTCAGATCCGATTGAACCAAGCAAGTGATGAACCAAAGGGTTCACAACAAACTCCAAAGCACACTACTTCCAAGGGACATTCTGCCAAGCGGACATTCGGCTATAGCTATCCGAACGTGGAACACCCTCCAGAATGGTTGGAAGACTGATGTCCAAAGGGTCAAACAGTCCAACCGCTCAAAAAGCAGACCCATCTCCCGTGGCATGTTGATATCCAAGGGGTCCAACCACTTCCCCTGACAAAACTGGAATCCAAAAAGGTGGTTCTGAAAATGTGTTTTTTGTCCGGAATTCCTATCATTTTCAGGGAATCCCCGCCCAAAAAGACATGTTTGCCCCCGCCCAAGACAACCCCCGCCCACCCCCCTCCCCCCCCCCAAATCCGTGCCTTGGCGTGCTTGGAGAGCATGGCTTGGGACCAGCCAAAGGGCGAGAGCCACACCTCGAGAACGGCGAGAAGGATCTAATCGGGAGGAGATGACGAAGGGCATGGCCGAAACCTTCGAGTTGAATGGCAAGTCAGTGACAAAAATCCCTTTGTGGATCATTTGGGGCATGTCGCGGTCAGAACAAAGTCAGCCCCTTCGGCTTCTCAGTCTGTCGCTCAACCGAGGACGCTTTTCTTCACCTGCTTGTCGATTTATTCGCAGTCCCAAAGTAATCCCACACCCACGTACAATCAGCAAGAAATCAACCTGTTGCAGATGAAGCCTCAGCGGGAGAACGCAGACACAGACACAGAGACACAGAGACACAGAGACACAGAGACACAGAGACACAGAGACACAGAGACACAGAGACACAGAGACACAGAGACACAGAGACACAGAGACACAGAGACACAGAGACACAGAGACACAGAGGCACAGCGACACAGAGACACAGAGACACAGAGACACAGAGACACAGAGACACAGAGACACAGAGACACAGAGACGCAGAGACACAGAGACACAGAGACACAGAGACACAGAGACACAGAGACACAGAGACAAAGAGACACAGAGACACAGAGACACAGAGACACAGAGAAACAGAGACACAGAGACACAGAGACGCAGAGACACAGAGACACAGAGACACAGAGACACAGAGACACAGAGACACAGAGACACCGAGACACTGAGACACCCACAGACACACAGACACACAGACACACAGACACACAGACACACACAGACCCACAGACACACAGACACACAGACACACAGACACACAGACACACAGACACACAGACACACAGACACACACAGACACACCGCACACACACACACACAACTGACACGGACATAAACACAGAGATACGCAAACATGCAGACATGCAAACCACTTTGACATACACACACACAGAGAGAAAGAGACACAAACACAGACACACAGAGAACATCGGTGGGTGTTTGTTTGCTGCACTAGACGCACGTGGCTTCTTACTTTGTTCCGTTTGTTCCGCTATGCATGAAATTGTGGAGGCGAATTTCAGAAACCAATACAATTCCAAAAAGGGATGCCCCTCCGCCCCATATCTCACAATGCTTTGTCGGATTGGCACGCAGCTACAGTTCACCATTGCGCCGCAGCACGCATCTCCGCTACGAGTTGGCGACATTTTGGGCGGTTGCGTCTTGCCTTGGCCGGTTCCCAGAGTCCCGAAGTCAACCTTCGTGTGTCAGAAACCAAGACAGAGGCGAGTCCATTTGACCAAACCTGAGCTCCTCTTCACCAAGCCGGAGACTCAAACTGCGCGATTCGCCTTCTCAGAAGACCTACAAGCCTGCGAGTGCTTCTCGAAATTAGGGACTCCAAATTGGTCTCCTTTCAGCTTCCCTTCAAAACCCAAAGAGTCACCTTACCTCTAATTGGTGGTTTGGTTTGGTGGCCTGGACGATAAGGAATACCTTCCCATTTGGTTTCAACAGGTACTGGGAGTCAAATCCCCAAAACCCGCAATGCAAACCACAAATTGGGGGGAAGCTGAAAGAGGGGGTATTACTTTCTTGGAAAACAAGTCTTCCATGGGCCTCAATGAGCATGACCCTTTGGCTTCTGGGCTACACCCCTGCGAGTCAAAAGGTTATGACATCGCCCCTGCCTTGTCTGGTGTCATCATAATCTGGCCCTGGCGGACACAACCCCCAAACGAGAAACGGTCAAAATATGAGGTTCCCGTAAAGGACGTGTGAAAGTGAGTGAGTCCCCAGGTTGTGGGAAACTTAGTAAATCCCTTCCCATGTGCCTCCAAATGAACAGACGAATAACTATTTCGATCGTTGCTTTCCTTCTTGGCAGTTTCTTTGCTCTGAAATTCCATGATTGTATAACTTAAGGGGTGTGCCACACAACCAAAGCACACCTTAGTAGTTGCTTTGTTCCCTGTTCAGCTGTGCCTGCCAAACCTCTTGGACCGGGCTTTCTGGGTCAGCTTCTCTGCCGGGACCAGCAAAACTTGGCTTGCGCAAACGGAGCGCGACATGTTAACCATGTGCCGGTGCCATATATTTTCTTCCAAGTGCTCCCCTATGCCCACGCTTGGTATTTTTGCCCTCAGCGTTGGGATTCTAGTGCGTCAGCGGAATGCCAAAAATTTGGGGCTATAGCAGACACACGAGGTTCTGCACCAATGGCAGGCCGACCTAAAGCAAACTTACTCCTGATGAAGATCCTTCCGTGGGGATCCTTTGTCGGGATGCGGAACGGTGTTGCAGCGCCAATCTCATAAACGGCCGGACCGGAGGCCAAAAGAAACGAACAGGGACTCTGAAGCTGCCTGATCCCAGCCATTGTCGTTCTGGGTGAAGACTTGCAAGCCATTGGCTGCAGTATCCAGCGGAAGAAAGTCACCTGGGAAGACATGCTCAGCTTGCCCACCTAGCCCATTTTGCAGAACGCTAAACATACAAAGAGTGTCGACCCAAGGCACGAATTGCCGCGGCTCGAAATTCTGTTCAATTCCCTTCCGCAGTCCACTCGACAAATTGGCCAATGGAATAAGCAGGAGCTTCCAAACGAGGCTCCCTTGCGCCTAGGAGGCAAATCGCTGGGCAGTTAAGTTGCTGCCTTCAAGAGGCTACGTTCCATTGGAGTGCTGTAAGTGTTCCGAAATTGGGACAAAGCAGGCGAATTGCATTGATGCAGCCCCAGCCAGTCAGGTCAGCTCGTTCAGGCAATTCCTCATCCACCACCAACTGTTCAATCTCAATACAATCTATGCGGGCATTCCCTTCTTTGCCTTGGTCATTGGTGGGTCTCCTGAGACTACTGCTGAGCAACGGGTCAGCTCTGGACAGTTGAGGTAAAGCCCAATGTGTGTTCCTGGCAAAACCGTGCCGCTATGTTTTGGACGAACCCGTATTTGGCTTGTTTCTTCCTCATGGTCATGGTTGCTTTTTGTTGGCTTGTGGCTGTAGTAACACAGCCCATACTGTTGCAAACCCAAATTGACAGAAAGCCGTACAAAACCGTGTCTCCAATGTGTTTGGCCAATGGCAAGAACGCATGGATCAAACAAGTGGCACCGTGGCACCGTTGGTTTCTCGGTGCCTGTCCCTGAAGCACGGTGGCTCCATCGCTGCTCCCCAAGTGCCCCAAGTGGCCGTGGTAAGAGGCCGCGATGTGGATGCGCGCGTGGTTGAGGGCTCGCTGCAGGTTGTGGGTGATGCCGTTCTCCTCGAAGACGACCAACTTCGTGGCATTCGCGAACTCCCTGCCGCAAAGAGGTTGCTTAAACAAATCTGGTCTAAACATGATTGAACACGATGTGCCTCCGACAGGCCAGACGGCTGGCCCCCTCTGAAACTGGAGCTAGGAAGTTCTTTCACGAATTGGCGCCTAGGGATTTCCGCTCCGCGCCTGGCTCGCGCCTGGTGGCCCAAGGCTTTGCCCGTTCGAAAGAAGAAAATCCGCCCGCCCGCTGCAAAGCGCTCTGCTTTTGACGAGTGGCCCCCAAAATCGCACGACACCGCCTCGACCCGTCCAGCCATTCCACCAAAAAAAGCTACCCGCAGACGCCTACAGAATTCGTCAGAGATATCTTCAGGGAGCATCGCGGGCGGTTCATCGTTTTACCCAGGGGGGATTTGCAAGCTTCACTAACATGCCATCTATGCCTTTGTTTGTAACATGAGTTTGGGCTACACGGCTCATATATCTGGAGCAAAAACAATTCACCATCCTGAAATCGGAATCCCCAAGGGAGGAATCGTCATCGTGGGGCCCAAGGTTGCAAACGAAAACCCTTAGCTGAACCATGTTCTACCCAGACATACAGTCAGTTGCTCACCTCTAAAACCAAGTACCCAAACCCAATACGCAAAGGAGATAAAGGTGTGAAGCGGCTCTGTCGAAAGTGGCTTCTATGAGGTGAAGGGCCCAAGAAAATCACTTGCCTTGAGGAAGCAACAATAGAGATCAAATTAGTTGGCACCATTCGTGATGCCGAGTTGTTCCACAGGCAGTCCATGTTGGAGCCGAATATCCGCTGGGCAGCAGGCAAACCCGACTGGGCAAAGTATAATTCACCACGCCTGACGTAAGGCGTAGCTCAAGTATGGAACCTGCGTGGGAAACGAACCACAACCGCCCATGTTTGTCGCTATGATTTGCCCAGACCCGCAGCCCAGACAAAACCACCGTTCCAACGATTCGCTGCTGTGCCGAGGGGCCGAAAAAAGTGGGAGCTGGTGTTCAGCAGTCGCTTGAAGTCCCCCACGTCCGAGGCGGCATCGCCTTGGAAAGCGCTGGCCCAAGCTTGAGCCACAGACATTCTGATAGGTTTCATTGCCTCCGTATTCGGTGTCCACACGGCGGTCGGTGAGAGGCAACATACGCCATACGCAGTCAACACACAACTAAGATCCACAGGAATCAACAAAGGACAACATAACAACCGCTTCGATTGCAGCACACACACACACAAACACACAGACACACAGACACACAGACACACACAGACAGACACAGACACAGACTCAGACACAGACACAGACTCAAACACAGACACAGACACACACACACAGACACACAGACACACAGACACACACAGACAGACACAGACACAGACTCAGACACAGACACAGACTCAAACACAGACACAGACACACACACACACAGACACACAGAGACACAGAGACACAGAGACACAGAGACACAGAGACACAGAGACACAGAGACACAGAGACAAAGAGACACAGAGACACAGAGACACAGAGACACAGAGACACAGAGACACAGAGACGCAGAGACACAGAGACACAAAGACACAGACACACAGACACACAGACACACAGACACACAGACACACAGACACACAGACACACAGACACACAGACACACAGACACACAGACACACAGACACACAGACACACAGACACACAGACACACAGACACACAGACACACAGACACACAGACACACAGACACACACACACACACACACACACACACACACACACACACACACACACACACACACACACACACACACACACACACACACACACACACACACACACACACGCACACGCACACGCACACGCACACGCACACGCACACGCACCCACACACACGCACCCACACCCACACCCACACCCACACCCACACGCACACGCACACGCACACGCACACGCACACGCCACACACACACACACGCACACGCACGCACGAAACCCTCACGAGATCTCCCCAGCAAAGCAGAACCCTCCTTGAAGGCTCCTTATGTTGTTGAGTGTTGGGAGCCTGTTTGCCAGCCTGAACTGCAAGAGATACACACTGCAACTGTGGCACTTGTTTGCCACAGTAGATCCGGAACCTCTAATGGCTTCATGCGCTTTGCTCAAGGTGTGATCTTGCAGTTGTGATGGTTTCTGTCTAAAATCTAAACCCAACTAGGGAAGACAGTGGGTGGGTGCATGCATGCATGCATGCATGGCGTGCGTACTCTTTTTGGTTTTTGTAAAACCCACCCCATGCCACCCCTCTTGGGGTCTCCATCATTTCGAAACAAACCCGTGTGTAACTTTTATCCCCAACACTGGGCCGGTAACCCAGATGCCTCCCTTGGCCATTCTCATTTTCACTTCCACTGTGAATTATACGTCACAAAACGTGCGTCAGGCGCATTTGTGTCTGTTGCTTGTAGTTTGCCTAGGAGCTATGGCTCCTCACACATGCGTTGCGCCTGTCATATGCGGGTGTACGCATGAGGGTTGGTGCAGGCGTGGGCGTGGGTGCGTGGGCACGCGCATGAGAGTGTGGGTGTGGGTGTGTGGTTGTGTACTTGGGGGGTTGTGTGTTTGTGTTTGTGTGCTTGTGTGTGTTCGTGTGTGTTTGAGTGTTTGTGTGTTTCTGTGTTTGTGTTTGTGTGTGTGTGTGTGCGTTTGTGTGTGTGGGTGTTAGTGTGTTTGTGTGTGTGGTTGCGTGTGTTTCTGTGTGATTGTGCGCGTGTGTTGGTGTGGTTGTGTGTTGTTGTGTTGTGTTGCGCATGTGTTGTGTTGTGTTGCGTCGCGTCGCGTCGCGTTGTGTTGTGTTGTGTTGTGTTGCGCTGTGTTGTGTTGTGTTGCGTCGCGTCGCGTCGCGTTGTGTTGTGTGGTGTGGTGTTGTGTTGTGTTGTGTTGTGTTGCGTTGTGTTGCTGTTGTGTTGTGCTGTGTTGTGCTGTGGTGTGGTGTGGTGTTGTTTGGGAGTGTGTCTGGTTGTGTTGTGTTGTGTTGTGTTGCGTTGCGTTGTGTTGTGTTGTGTTGCGGTGTTGTGTGCTGCTGCGCTGTGCTGCGCCGTGTTCTGTTGTGTTGTGTTGTGGCGTGGTGTGTTGTTTTGTGTGCGTGTGTTGTGTTGTGTGTCTGTTGTGTTGTGTGTCTGTTGTGTGTGTTGTGTGTGTTGTGTGTCGGGGGGGTGCTGTGTGTGTTGTGTGCGTTGTGTGTGTGTGAGGTGTGTGTGTGTGTGGTGTGTGTGTGTGGTGTGTGTGGTGTTTGTGTGTGTTTGTGTGTGTGTGTGTGTTTGTGTGTGTGTGTTCGTGTGTGTGTGTGTGTGTTCGTGTGTGTGTGTGTGTTTGTGTGTGTGTTGTGTTGTGTTGGGGTGTCTTGCGTTGCGACTGTTGAGTTGGGTTGTGTTGTGTTGCGTTTTGTGTGGTGTGTTGTGTGTGTGTGACTGTCTGTGTGTGTGTTTGCGCGTGTGTCTGCTTGTGTCAGTGCGTGTGCATGTGCGTCTGCGCAAGTGTGCGTGTGTGTGTGTGTGTGCGCGCGCACGTGTGCGTGTGCAAGCGTCCGCGCGCCTGCGCATGCGTGTGCGCGCGCGTGCGCGTGCACGTGTGCGTGCGCGTGTGTGGTGCGTGTATCGCGCGTGTGCTGCGCGTATGTCGCGCGTGTGTTGCACGTGTGTTGCGCGTGTGTGTCGCGTGTGTGTTGCGTGTCGCGCGCGTGTTGTGCGTGTGTTGAACGTATTGCGCATGTGTTGCGCGTGTGTTGATGGTGTTGCGCAT
>CAUJNA010003318.1:542500-550000 GCA_963377175.1 Effrenium voratum
TGTGTGTGTGTGTGTGTGTGTGTGTGTGTGTGTGTGTGTGTGTGTGTGTGTGTGTGTGTGTGTGTGTGTGTGTGTGTGTGTGTGTGTGTGTGTGTGTGTGTGTGTGTGTGTGTGTGTGTTGTGTGTGTGTGCGCATGTGTGTGTGTGTGTGTGCATGTGTGTGTGTGTGTGTGTGCATGTGTGTGTATGTGCATGTGTGTGTGTGTGTGCATGTGTGTGTATGTGCATGTGTGTGTGTGCATGTGTGTGTGTGTGTGCATGTGTGTGTGTGTGCGCGCGTGTGTCTGCGTCTGTCCCTGTTGGATCGAGGAAACTAACAGCAACAGCTCCCCTTCTGTCCTGAGTGTGCCTTAGGTTCGCTTTCCTCCCTTTTGGGCAGTCTGCAAGTCCTTAGAAAACGCCTGGAAACACCCAACCTCCCCCTACCCGCCCACCTCCAATGTGGGCGTCCCAGGACGCTCTTGGCCCAAAAGGCTGTAGCACCCCCAACCTGGGGGCTGGCTGGACGCACTGGCAGAGTTGGCCAACAATCGGTTCGAACAACCGAACCCCGGCACGCCTTGAAAGGGGAACGGAGCAAAAGGCTGCTTAAACAACCGCTGTTTAACCATCTACCAAAATAAGGTGTCAACAATGTGTCAACTTCAAGTCAACACATGATGCAAGCCAAAAAAGGAGGGCCACCCTTCCGCAAACGCCCCTCTTTGCAAGACTCAATCAAACCACTATCGGAGGCTCACAAGGTGATGTGGAGATACAATCAAACAGCTCTATGGCGTCTCGACAGCTGCGGTAGCCGCTTTGGGGCACCATGAACAGGCATAGCCAAGTGACACCGAACCGAACCCCCAACGGGGCTCCTACTTCAGCCAAAGAAACATCGGGAAAAGTCAGACACAGACCCATCACACTTCTGGCAAGACACATCTTCCTGGTGAGCTCTCTGCCTTCCTGGAAGTTCGGCTTCCTGGGCAACGAGACATGGGAAGACCCTGCGCCCTTTGGCTTCTAAAGTCTAAACTGGCTTGGGTTGCACAAACTGGGGGGCAGTGATTGAAGTGGTTTTGGTGAGTATAGCCTGGATGTGCTCAAGCCGCCTTTGGAATTGGATCAGCCTTCATACTCCGACTTGTTCTTGGATCTGACCTGATTTGATTTTCTCGGCTTGCGGTTGATTTGAACCGGGTTTTTCGCAATTCAATCAAGGTGTTCAACGTGGGCGGTCAGCCAGAGCTGCCGGAAGGCGTCACACGCGCAAGGCCTTCGCTCCAACTCCAGATGGCAGATTCGCATCGGGGTGACCCCAGGAAGGGGACTAAAAGTGTACCAACGGGGAACAGATGGGATCCACAAGATGCGCCTAAGAAAACGTTTGCTAGTTTTGATGGGGCAAAAGAGCCCCCATCCGTTCCGTTGACGATGGGCTTCTCTCCATTAAAGCATTTTAGGAAGGCCCTAAAATGAAATGTTTAAAAACAACCCAAACAAGTTGATACTCCAACAAACACGACACACCCAAACCTTCCCCTGGCATCCCTTTCACATCCAGAAAAACATCATCTTTCTGGTCTGGGGTGCAGGTCGATGTTCTGCCCCACTGCAAGGAACCTCAGCTTGGAAAGGCTTGAGGCCATCCATGGACTTTGAATCGTGTATCCGAGGACACAAACAAGTCAACAAGTTAATGTTGACCCCATATGATTTTCAACCCCAGTCTATTAATAGGAAGGTGTCCATTTCTGGGGGAAATGTGGGGAATCGGACCACTTTTGGAGGGGAACACCTCTCTATCAGTAAAACTGGGGTTGATTCTAATATGGGGTCAGCAAATCATAAATCTATGGCTTTCTCCAAGGGACACTAAAAAGTTTGTGATTCACTTCCTGGAAGGTTTGGCCTAGAGAGTATATCTGGCTGCTGCTTCCAACTTGTTCCTTAGCTTTGGAAAGTGAGCAATCCGCTACATGGGGACTCGCGGCGAAGAAACCCATACCAACAAGACGGATACATCGCACAAAGAAGCCAAAACAACTCAAATTGAACAAACATCTGCAAAGGAAAGCGCTGAAACGGAGACCACTCGGCAAACTCAGGAACACGCATGAGCATCCAAATGGCGCTTGAAGGGAAACGACATGAAAGCCCCAAGAAGCCGGGTTCCATGAGAACGAGCACGGGGATCCCAGTCCCACAGCAGTTCAAGTTCACGGAAGCGAAACCGCTCATCCAGCGACTGTCAAAGTCTGTTGCTTTGTAGTTCTGTTGGATTCCATCAAGACGTGGTCTACACCCCTGAAAGCATACTGGACGGGCTTCGTTGGAATGAAGGCGACGCAAGCTAATTGCTGAGGCCCGAACCATCGATTTTTCATCAAACACACACACACACACATCGAACCCACAAGCGAATTCTCCAGTGCTTCTTGAAGCATTTTGGATGTTTCGAAGGAGCCAAAAGGGGCCCGTTTGGCTGAAGTACGGAGGTCCGTGTCCTAGGTTTGCAGCCAACTGAAGAAAGCACATTTGACAAACCACCCGCATGGGCCCCATTAGCTTTCCCAGAAATGCCACCAGAAGGGTCAAACCAAAAACACCTGAATACATTCCGCCCAGACATGTCGCTTTGATTTCTTCTGGCGGCGGCATGGCCACCTTCAGCTGGCGCGCTCGCTGCTGCATGGCTGCGGCTATGGCCCGTACCTGCCCCCCCTGCAAAGAAAAAGAGAGAGGCGCCGTGGTCTTCCCGGGTTTTGTCGGCTCCATACCAAGCTCCGGCCCCAAAACACAGGGGTCTCCCTAAACCTGCCAAAACACGAGCGTGTTCTCCGAGTAAATCGGGAATGCCCGAAATAGGTTTTACCCTTGAAGCCTTGCTTTAACCAAAAAGACACATGTTTGCTTTTGGGGTTGCAAATGGAAACATAAACGTCCATCTATAGTTCATGTTGTTGGTTGAATAGATAGGTGTGCGGTCAAGCAACATTTGCCTAGGGCTGCGAATTAATTCGGCAATACTGCGTCTACAGAAAACATGTGCCATGTGGCCAAACAACAATGGATTTCAATCATTGCAATCGAAACGGATTCATCGGCAAACATGACAATGTACATGGACATGTCGGAACCAAACTTTGGGAATGTGATGAGTGCTTGTGCAGGGCGATTATCCTGTTCATCTTGCCAGGCCAAGATGTTGGGGTTGTGAATATTAAGCTCTCTCAAAGTCCGCTCATCTGTCCATCGTTCCGTCCGTCCATCCCGTCCTCCAACAATTCCTCCATCTACCCTGTGCACTTCAACGGCCTTCTTTCTGGACCCCTGCCTGCTCGATAAAGTCAGTGGTGAGGCCCTGCTCATTGCCAATCTCCACAGTGAAGGGGCGATAGGGAGCCTCCCGCCTCAGGCTGCCCATCTTGCCACACTGCCAGAAAGGATCGCAGGCACGGAAGTGCTGAATTCACAAGGAATGTCAAGGCCCCCGAACTACTGATTTCAGGTTGTTCTCCTTCGAGCACGAGACAAAAGTGGGCCAAGTCGTTTAATCCACAGGCCACATTTGCAATTAACAACCAGGCTTGATTGAAGTAGAAAAGAGCTCAAAAAACGCCAACAGCCGCATAGTTCATCGTTTTTTCAATGACGGACAGAAAAGCATCTCCCTGGACACTTGCTACTGAATCTAAAAGCTTCTGCAGCTTCCAACTGCTGATGGCCTAGAAATTGTCGACATTTGCAGACGATCAACAAGCCTCATTCACCGGGCTCTTGCACCTTTCCGCATGTTTATTCCCAGGCACCCATCCTCAGCACGGATGTTGCCCCAAGGAGTCGACCGCCCACCAAAGCAATACCTCGGGTCGCCACGAGCTCCAAGTCCAGCTAACTTCGCGCATCCGTATCCGCGGACAATCGCACAACCTGCAGTTAGCTCTGATTTGGCAAGTGTATCCCGCATCATCCCCTTTGGCCTATGACCCCAAAGCTCACTGTACCATGAATCCGCCGACCCCATGCCTGATCCGGCATGGGGGCGGTGTGCTCTGTGTTGATTTGGTTTAAATGTGTTCGACATTTTTCGTTCGTGCTATGTTTGTGTATATATATATATATACACATGTGTATATATATATATGTATATATACGTATATATATATATATATATGTAGACGGCAACATACGTCAGCTGGATTTCAGGATTTCTGGATCTCTGGATTTCAGGATTTCTGGATCTCTGGGTTTCTGGATTTCTGAACTCTGTTCAAACAGCTGTTGCTTGATGTTTCCCTGTTAAAGTAGCTAAATGGAAGCTGCGCTGACTCCATTTTGCTCGACTCACATGCATGGCACTCGAACTACCCCACGCGAGCCGCTCCACTCGAACCTCAAAAGATTCCCAACTACTTGCCCTATGAGGGTGCTCTGTGCAAGTAGCTCTGCGCTTCTCTGCGCAAGTATCTCTGCACAGATAGATGGCTCTGTGCGAGTAGCTCTGAGCAACTTCACTCTGTGCAAATAGCTATGTGCAACTGACTCTGCGCAACTGACTCTGAAATGGCTCTATGCAAGTTGGTCTACGCAAATGGCTCTGCGAAACTTGGTCTGCGTAAGTGACTCTGTGCAACTGACTCTGTGCAGGTTGTCTCGCAAGTGACTCTGCAACTTACTCTTGGGCAAGTTGGTCGGCGTAGAATGCTCTGTGCAAGTTGGTCTGTATAAGTGGCTCTGTGCAAGTTAGTCCAAGGACTCCGGGCGGAAGAACCCTTCGTGATGCTTTTGGGAATACGCTCAAAAACCTGACGCCGGCAACGACAGCGATGGCCGCAACAGCAGCAAGAAAGAGAAGAAGACAAGACAAACAAGCAAAACAGAAAGAGAAGAAAGAAGAAGCAGGAGCAGCGGCAGCAGCGGCAGCAGCGGCAGCAGCAAGCAACAAAACATGGCAAACAGTACAAGGAAAACCAGGTCAACTAGACAACAATTGCGGCAATACCAGAAAACAGAAATCATTTTCCAGGCACCGCCAAAGTTTCTTTTGAGACAAGAAGCTCGATGAAGTCAGCCATGTCCAAAGGCGTCTCCTTGTTGTTGATGGTAATGGCACACTCCACCTGCAGGCCCAACAAGTCATTTCGCCTTTCCCTCACATTACCTAGGCCCAGCTATATCCGTCTGAATGCCAACGAACCCCAAAAGGGTTTGTCAAAACCAGAACCCCTGGAACATGGCTTTTGGTATCCCAGCTTTCTTTCAGGATAGTATGCCGCGAATACAGCTTGCTACCTCAACACGCATGTATCCAATTTCCGAAACCAGCATTTGATTATTGCGTGCCTAAAGGTGTCTCGCAGAATGCAACAGACTTCTCCAAACCCATCAAAAGCAACAATCTCTGACTGGAAAAAGGTTCTGAAGCTAACACAAGGTGGTTGTAGCAAAAGAACCTTTGTTGGACTCGCCCCGCTCATCAAGGCGCCACAGCATGTTAACAACGCCCCAATAGGGGGTCCTATTTTGCTCCAGCCTACAACAACCTGTGTTGCTGGCGCCGGCTGTGACACAAGGGCGATTCCATCTGGGCTTTGGTAGATTCACAAAGTGCTCCAGTTGCCCGTGGAAAGACGCCAACAGAAATTATTCAAAAGGAAGACCATACCAGTCAGGGGTGGAACCCCACCTTTCAGGCCTTTTCAGAGCGATTCCTCTATTTGTATGGCCCTCCGGATTCATCCGAAGTGGACATTGCCAACTTTTCCCAGTCATTTATGTCCACTAGCCATTGGTTGTGGATGTTCCCCATGAGGAAAGACACCACTTTAAGGGGTCATGCTCATTCTTCCGGCCGCACCCATGTCCTTGGGTATTGTTACAGAAAGACTATAATCATCATCAGTCTCCGGTGGACATGATTGAAAACACGACACTTGGGGATCTGACCAACTAGTAACACTTTAGCCACTTTAGCCCGTATGTCGGAAAGGCAGGGCCTTAAGACTCGGGGACGCCTAAGGGTCGGCTCAGTGCTTTCCCTTGAACCATCTTACCACTGATGTTGAGATGCCTGTGGTCACGGTTCTCTGTGTTCAAATGAAAATGAACATGGCACCGACCGTTTGGGCGGGTCCCTAATTGTGACAGGTATGTTCAAGATGTAGAAAAGCGTATTGATGATTGCCATTGCTTGATTTCTTGACAGCCTGGATTTGTCCCAACGCTGCTTTTGATTGCTGCATGAGTTCCTTTGGTTGCCACCTGGATTCGGCTTGCGGAGATCTTAAATAAGAGATTGGATCTTGGGCTACAGCCACATTTAGTTTTCTTGTTAGCTCTAGTCGAGTCCCGACTTGCGAGTGTCACCCAGGGTTCACCGGGACTGCGGTCCAGTGAACAACTTGATCCTGACAACAAACATCAGCCATTCAGCAAAGAACCCTTCCATTCTTCAAATCATTGATTGACATGATATAATTCAAACCGCTATAATACTGTGCTTTCCAGCAAAAGCCACTGCTGCTCCCCCTCCTGCTGAACGCCTGAGACAGACGATCCTTCGCCCTTTCCTTCTGACAGAAAAACTGCTCCTTCTTGCAAAAACCCTTACCAGGGCAAAAAACCAACAGATCAATCGGCCGGCCAGCGTATCCTTGGGGCCATTCCCCGATAAACCCTCACTCTCCCGCACAACATGGGAATCCAAAACGCCCACGATTGTATCGGAAACCATCTCCAATCCATGACTCTTAAAACCCATCCTGCGCAAATCTCCCCTTTGTACCGCCTTTTGGGAGTCCTTCCGTTCTGCGCTCACTTGGACGAAATGGACCCTCCCCAAAAGGGCGAAGGATCGTCTGTCTAACGAAACCATGTTGCAACCTTAAATAAGCCTAAGAGCAACCGTGTCTCAAATTGGGCGGCTTTTCCCTTCAGAACCCATCCCCAAAAGGGTACTGAGCCCCCCAAAAACGGAACACGTCGGAAGGGTCCACGCGGCCTCGGCGGCTTCGCACAGCTCCAGGGTCTCGAAGATCCGGAAGCCGCTGCTCCTTGGGAAACCAAGGAGAACCGGGGACCAACACCTGGGGTTCTGTCAGGTTCTTAGCCAAGAACTTCTCTCTGGTTGCAACATGGTTTGCTTTTAGGCCTATTTGAAGCCCAGGATACAAGTGCAAAACGAGTCACCCCTTGAGTGTTCAAAGCAATCCCCAACTAAATCAGCTTGGACATGGATCGCTTCGGCTTCCCTGAATCCCCCCGCTCCCCAGACACAAAGAGTTGGCGCCCGACTGGATCAATCCACCCAGCTTAAGCCAAACGGAACAACCCAGAGCCACATTGAGGCCGCAACCAAGCTATACACCAGAATCAACCCTGGTCCGCGATCCACGTTGATCCATCGCAACAAGCGATCAAGACCTATCAACTGCGGTCAAGTTGCAACCAAACATCCTCAAGATTATCCTCAAAATGATGGTATAAAGTAAAGGGCATGCCCACTCCAGCGTA